>CAUYRH010176144.1:0-56817 GCA_963574655.1 Perodicticus potto | reverse complement strand
ACACTGGAAGATATTGGCCTGGGGAAAGACTTAATGAGGAAGACTGCCATGGCAATAGCAACAAATGCAACAATAAACAAATGGGACTTAATTAAACTGAAAAGCTTCTGTACAGCCAAGGAGACAACAACCAAAGCAAATCGACAACCTACCCAATGGGAAAGGATATTTGCACATCTTGAATCTGACAAAAGTTTAATATCCAGGATCTATACAGAACTTCAATTAATCTACAAGAAAAAACCCAGCAATTCCATACATCAATGGGGAAGAGAGATGAATAGAATCTTCTCTAAAGACGACAAATGGCCAGTAAACACTTGAAAAAATTCTCATCATTCTTAATTATTAGAGAAATGCAAATTAAAACCACCCTGAGATACCGTCTAACTCCAGTGAGAATGGCCTATATCACAAAATCTCATGATTGCAGATGCTGGCGCAGATGTGGGGAGAAAGGAACACTTTTATACTGCTGGTGGGACTGCAAACTAATACAACCTTTTTGGAAGGAAGTATGGAGAAAGCTCAAAGAACTCAACCTAGACCTCCCATTTGATCCTGCAATCCTATTGCTGGGCATCTATCCAGAAGAAAAAAACTACTTTTATTATAAGGATATTTGTACGAGGCTATTTATCGCTGCCCAGTTTACAATTGCTAAAGTGTGGAAACAGCTTAAATGTCCTTCAACCCAGGAGTGGATTGGTAAGCTCTGGTATATGTATACAATGGAATATTACTCAGCTATCAAAAATAATGGAGACTTTGCAGCGTTGTAGTAACTTGGGTGAAGGTTGAACATATTATTCTTAGTGAAACATCACAGGAGGGAGAAGCATGAATCTTATGTATTCAACTTTGATTTGAGGACAGTTAATGACAACCAATGACACAGTGGAGCATGGGGGAAGGAGAAAGCAGACAGAGAAGGAGGGAGGGGGTGAGAGAAAGAAAACCAAGAAACAAAAGAAGAAAATAAAATAGTGACTAACTTTCATATAAATTGGATTCAATTTTGACCAAAGTACATTACTTAAATATTAATTTTTTAATTTAACTCATCACTATGTTGTTTAGGATATTGAATCCTCATCTATAAGTGAAACATGTTTGTAATTTCCCTTTATAACAATATATTTTCTCCAATTTCAATATCAGGTGTATCCAGATCAAGTAGAATGATATTGAAATATTTCTTCTTTTTTTATTGTTTACAAGATTTCTGGAATTGCTTGTTTTGTAAAATCATTGTAGTCTATGAGTTTATGATAGTTTGAACTTTGTTATTTAATTTAATTCATTGCTTAATTAGTTTTTCTATGAATGATTATACTGTGGTTAATATGTTAGCATAGCAGTATTCCCAGACAGTTTTTTGTTTGTTGGGCAGTTGGGCTCTGAGGGGGCAGAGTTAATACTTTGCATTGAAATATCTTATTTTATAACACTGAAATTGCTTTCTCTTTTGTCTTGTGATTTTTTTTGAGGTGAAATTTAAGTTTTTGTGTGAATAGAACTATTATATCTATCTTGAGTATCTTGTTTGTACTGTATCACATCATACCTTTGTTTAATTCTTAATAAACTGGTCACTTGTTAAAAAAAAGAAATATATATAGTTTATTTTTATATTTATATTATAAATATATCATATATTATGTAGATAGAATATAAATATAAACAATATATATTTTAATATATATTATATAGATAATAGAATATATAATATCATTATATAATATTATATATAATTGTTATAAATATATATATATATTTTATTATATATATATTTCCCCCAAAGGCAAGAAAAACTTATGTACTCTGTTTAGTGTTATTTCAAAGCCACCTTTGACATCGGGATTTTGTTTGAGATTCTAAGATATAATGGAAGGAAAGTGAGGAAAGATACTGGTTATGAGGATGCAGTCAACAGAGCTGTGTTTTTCAACCTTTCTAATGTCATGGTAAATCTGAAACTATGGTTATACTTCTGTGGGACCCTCAAATTATGTTGATTAATAAAAGAGTAAAAAAAGAATGTAACTACTGTGCTTTGTGTTTTTGAAAATAATTTAATCAATGATCTTTAAAAATCTTTGTGGCGCACCTAAATCCTCTTACAGCACACCAGCATGCATGCTCATTGAAAATCACTGCAACAGAGAAAGTGCTGTCAAATAAAGTACTTGGATGTATAAAGCTTACTCCTTCTAGAAAATTCTTGAAACCAGTGCAATGTATGTGGCTCGACGTTATTTCACTCAAAGAATGAAAGACTGTGTATTTGTACACTACCACCCATGAGTTCTTTGTTGAAGGTTGCTCCCATTGAGACTGAACATGTAGGCCGCACAGGCAGAAGTGGCCGGGGAATACTTCAGGCAAAGAAAGGTACCAGATTGTAGTTGGAAGACAGCTTGCCTTAGAAAGCATATATGGAGCATATTGCATGGGTATAAGTCAAATCTATCAAGTATAGAACATAAATGTCTTAACACAATAATCACATAAATGAGGCGAAAGCTATATTAATTAGTTTGATATAAGCACTCCAAATTGTATATAAACCCAACACATTGTACCCCACATATGCATAAATGTCTTCATGATCTATGTGTATATAACTTAATAAAAAAATAAAAATTAAAAAAAGAAAGCATATATGCTGGAAATCACAGCATTTATCATAGTCCATCTCCCATGCCATGCATCTTTGTGCTATCCTGCCACTGAGCGAAGATGCAGGGAGAGAAAGATTATACTTTCTGCTGCTGCAGTTGTTTCTAAGACATCCACTGTTACAAAAGCTCTCCCTCCTCACCCAATTCTTCTGACTTGTACAGTACTTTGGCTAGGCCATACTGAATAGCCTGGGGCATAAACCAGACTATCTCTGAAGAGAAATGATCTATTTATTGTGGCTATGTCAGGCTCTAGCTGTTGTAGTTGTCTGTTGATGGTTATTGCTGGGGATAGAAGTTAAACTATGTCCCAGTGAATACCTTAATTATAGACATGTCTCTTCATACCCATTATGTAGCAGCAAAAAGAACTCATCCTGATAATTGGGAAGATTACCAGAATAGCAACTACTTTCTTAGTGTCCTTATATCATGAAAATAAGAGACTGAATGACCAACAGCAACTATATTCTCAGGTTTAATAGAACTTTCATTTTGTCACTTTGCAGAAACATTCTCAACTAGCAAACTCTTATATAGCAGAGAATAAAGTCCTTAAATGTATCACTGAGGGTGATGGGTAGACCCATTTCTAATTCTACCTTCAAGTTTCTCACCCACATGTTTTGCCTACTAGGAAAATTGCCTCAAATAACGGCTGTTGTTTCAAGGTATAAAACAAGTTTTATAGACCATCACCTTAACCTCTCCAAGGTCCATCCTATCTGCTGCCTTACATATGCTTTTATGCGATCAATCTAATCTTCTACTAACTGGTGATGTCTAAGAAATACTGTATATGGTAGTATGAGTGGTTACCGTACTCATTAAATTTTATTGTACCTCCTTCATAGTCAGATGGATGTCATTAAACTCAACACATTATGAACAGCTTCTATCATGTATTCACTTGATATGCTGTGATCAAGTACTTAATATATACAAGAAAAGGCACCACCAAAGAATCTGCTGTATTCATGCATTCATTCATAATTCATTCATACATTCTTATTTCCTTTGTTTATTCATTGAATTAAGTGTAACCTATAGAATAAACTAACAATTCGTGTACAACTTAATGAATTCTTCATATGTAATCACTTAGGTAAATACTAAAACATCAAGATATAGACCATTTCCAGAGCACTGGATGGTCCCCTAATGTTCATGTCAAGTCATTACCTCTACAAAGGTAATCTTGAATTAAATTTTCTGACATGTACATTATTTTAAACTGTTCTTGAGCATCACATAAGGCAAATGGAATGTTTATATTATACTATTTTTCTTTCTGATGTCCTTTGCTAAATGTAAAGTTTTTGAGTGTCATTCATGTTGTTATGTGTACCAGTAACTTGTTCCTTTTGTAAATATACAAAGATGAGTCCATGCTTCTGTTGATGGACACTGGTAGTATTTCTACTGCTTGGACATTGTGGATATAGTTACACTCATATTTTGGTGGATTTATGTACTCATTTCACTTGGGTATACCCCTAGGAGTGGAAATACTGGGCCATAGTTTAGGTATATATTTACTTTTAATAAATCCTACAAAATTGTTTTCCCAAGTGATTGAAGTAATTTAAAGTCCCAGCTATATTTAAAAGTTTACAGTTGTTCCAATTTCTGCCAGTATTGTCATTGTAAGTCTTTTTTATTTTACTCATCTGGTGGCTTGTATTGGTATTACGTTATGTGAATATTTGCATTTCCCTGATTAGTGCTGTTGAATAACTTTGATATACTGATTGGCCATTTGATTATTCTGTTTTGTGAAGAAAGTACCCAAAATTTCCCCATGTTTAAATTACATTAGATTTTTTTATAATTTATGTTTGAAAATTATTTATGTATTCTACATATAAATGTCAAGATACATTCTGTTGTCAAAAATATTCTTTAAGCTTCTGTCTTGCCTTTTCACTTTTTTAATGAGGTACTTTGATATATAGGTGTTCTTAATAGATAGGTTTTATTAAGTATGAGAACATCTGTTTATCAAAGTGCCTTATGAGTGTTAAGAAAGTGAAAAGGTAGACTTAAACTAAGAAAGACAAATGAAAGCTGTAAAGAAAAGTACAGGACAAGTACAACTTTATTACCTTGGTGTGGACTAGATTTACCTTAAATAGTGACAAGCAAAGCAGTGATCAAAAAAAGTAAGTAATATATTCCTATATATTAAAATGGATAACATTGCTTAGTTAAAAAAATAAAATAGATGTTTTCTTACATGGAGAATAAGAAAACATTTAGGTATATTGGACAGAGTAATCATGCTTATCATTAACTCCTAAAATTGAATAAGAGAAATGTAGACATATTTCAATAGAAAAATGGACAAAAAGATGATTAAACAGGTCATGAAATAAAATATCCAAATGGCCAAGGAAAATGTAAAAAATGCTCAACTTCATTTATAATTAGAGAAACACAAATTAAAACTGTCAAAAGTACGAAATTGTTGAGATGGAAAATACCAAGTTTTTGTCAAAATTATCAATCAGAATTCTCCTATTCTGATGGTCAGATGGCGATTTGGTACAACTATACTGACAACTGGCAGTATTGACTCAAGCTGGTCATATTTATACCCTCTGAACTAATAATACTACTCTTAGTTCTAGATCTAAGAGAATTGTGTATAAAGGTTTAAAAAGGACAAAAACTCAGAAGAGTTTTTTAAAATAGGCAACAGTGTAAGCTATAAATTCTACTGAAGCATCTGAAAGGTTCTATTCACACAATGGAATATATTCCATCAATGAGAACAAAATCATCCATGAGTGATCCTAACGTTATTACAAATTATATCTTATGCAGTGTTGAGTGAAAGAAGCCACATGCGGAAGAAAACATGACTTCACTTACATAATGCACAAAGCTTGCAGTATGAACTCTTCAATACTGTTAGAAGTCAGGGTAGAGGCCACCCATGAGGGAAAGTGAGTAGAAGTAGGCATAGATAGAATTTCTGGACACTATTAATGTTTTATTTCTTATCTGTATGAATTTAGTTTGCAAAAATTCACCAAGTTATACACTTATAAAGTGAGCACAGTCCTTCAGTTATATTATATGTGAAAATTTAAAAATATACAAACACAAGCTCCCTTTTTTGGTAGAGCTGACCTCACAATTGGGTACACTCCCTGTATGAGTACTCTGGATTTTCGTCACATTAAATCCATCATTGCCTCCCTCTCCAGTACCACTTGTCTTTGGTGCCCCCTGTTCTGTACCATTATCTTTCAGAATTTTATTTCCTGTCTCTTCTGTACTCATTTCTTTTGTAGCCCTTCAGCTCTTGAAAGCAATGAATTCCCTTTAGTCACTGTTACTTTGTTTCTTACCCACATGTGACCCCACTCTCATGTTTTGTTCTTCACCCCTATGTAGGGAAATAAGATTTTCCATGTATTGGATATCCATATATAATCCTAAATGAAGCTGTGCTATTTAGATATTTCTGAAGAACCATAGACCTATGAGAATGGTCTTATGGGCAGAGAACTATTTTATCCACCACAGGATCTTTGAGACATAACATTCTCCAAGGAGCAGAAAGGAAGTGTGTATTGGGAACACCTGGTTCTATATCCCGTTTATGCTATGGTGGTCATCCTTCTCTAGTAAGTCAAAGTTCACCTGAATTTTTGAGACTGGGTGTGGCTTCATCTCACAATATCTCCAGATCTTTTGGCTCTTTCCTTGTTTCTCTCTAAGTTCTCCAGGATTTGTTTGTTGACAATAATGCCCTATACCTCCACCCCCCGAAGCCATTTCTTCACAATACAGAATATACATCTAACTTGCATGCCCTCTGCTGTCACAATTCATCTTCCCCAAACTATTTATTAATAATACAATGTGTATTACTCGAATGCTTTGGATGACACTTCTCTGAGTGAATATTATTTAAAAGCATGCTTCTGAAAAAAATGCCATAAATTATACCATTTTGGATATTTTAATTTTCTTTTATTGCATCTTGGCAGTGTACATTAAGAGTATGTCAAAAAAATGAGACATTATATAGCATGGATTAATTGCAATGGCATTAAGAGATCCTTTGGCACTGCTTCTAGAGCTGACAATGGTAAACTCAAGAAGATTAAAAAAAAATAAAAAACAAAAGCTACCTCCTATTTTTCTACTAAATACAACAGAAATTGTAAATATTTTGCAAATATTTTTCTATTTTTCTTTAGTGTGCATTTTTTATGTTTTTAAAAAATAAAAGTAACTCTATTCCTATACAACAAAAAAAGACAAAGTAATGGCCTTCTACAGAGAACTGGGTTATTCTAGAACATAGAAGCTGTTCAAAAGGTTCCTCTACCAAGTGTCTCTTACCGGCACATGTAATTTATTTCTTGGGTGATGCTCTTTTATTTTAAGGAAAAGCAAAAGAAAAGCACTGAATGCCTTTTTCAGTTCACCTTTGATCCTTTTGTAAAAATCCACCTAGTCCATCTTCATGTGGCATCTCTACTTGCTATGCATTCTTTCCTGAAGTTTCTGAGCCTCCATCAAGCCAGACACAGAAATAGATTGGGATGCACCAGCACAGCAGCTTGGCTACTTGAACTCTTGGATTAAATTTAATTATTTAGCTCCCAGTCTTGCTATTTCCTAGTTTTCTGACATCAGATAATTTACCAGTCCCCCTGATATTTATTTTCCTAATGTGTAAGCTTATGTCTATAGTAGTTTTTCCAAATGGTTGCTATGGGTATTACATAATTTATATTCAAAGCCTGTTAGCTCTTACTGTATTATTGACACGGTACTGCAAAGAAAGACTTCCTTACCTGCAGACAGTCCTGTGCCTATCTTTACCAACACAACCCTAAAAGCATCATACTTGCTTGATGTTGAGGCAATAACATAGTATTAGTAAGGATTCTCCAGAAAAACAGAACCAATAGGAGAGACAGAGAGAGAGAGGGATGGGAGAAGGCTTTTTAGGGGCATTGGCTCACGTGATTATGGATGCTGAGAAGTTCTGTGATATGCCACCTGTAAGCTGGAGAACCAGGGAAGTTTGTAGCATGGTTCAGACCAAGTCTGAAGAAAAAAAAAAAGCCAGTGGCATAGCTCTCAGTCCAAGGTCAAAGACCTGAGAATATTCAGGGCTACTGGAGTCTGAAGACTGGGAGAATCTGGAGTTCTGAGGTCCACGGACAGAAGATGGGTGTTCCAGCTCCAGAAGACAGAGAAAGAATATGAATTTGCCTTTTCTCTGCCTTTTCTATCTGAGCCTTCCACTGATTGAATGGTGCTTGCCCACACTGGATAAAGGTGGAGCTTCCTTACATGTCTACTGATTCAATGCTCATCTCTTCAGAAAACATCTTCACAAACATACCTTGAAATAATCCTTCACTAACTATCTGAGTATCCTTTAATCCAGTCAAGTTGATACCTGAAATGAACTATCACATCGTCCTTGACTCCATTTTTAAGTTAGTGTCTAAAAGTATTTACTATATCACCATACTTTTCTTATTTATCCTTTTAATTCAGATGCCCAGAAGGCCACAATGCCACTAAAATCTAGGTGAAAATAATTTAAAACTAATATAAACTATTTTAATATCTTCCTTCCCTTCCCTCAATTGGATATGCGAGGCATTCTTCAAGATTTCAACAAAGTGCTATGAAACTACCAATGAGCCATTATTTCTAATTCTAGATGATGAACCACTACATTTCTGCTTCTTTGCATGGACCACACCCCCAGCAGCATCAACTTGAATGAAACTCACTGCCTTCCTGTGACTCTAGTAGAGACCTTTCAGAAGTTTTATAGTTCTAGAGTCATTCCTGACTGAGACAGGAATGTTTCATATAACTTTTTACCACTTTTCTGGCTCTACAGTCCTCTGCCTATCAATTTTCTTTCTTTCCACTTTGTTATGAATTTTTCCCAAGAATTCAAAATCCTTCTGGGTTGATAATGCAATTTCTCCTCTATCTGATATCTTGTGGCATTCATATTCTCTTCTATCCAGCATAATGATATTCCTTTACAAATAAAAGACAGTTCTTTCCCTGAGAGAATTTTAAGCATCAGCTATTGTAATTATATCATCTTTTTTCTCTTTGCAAACCTATATCAGGAAGACTATGGATACAAATGTAAACTTGAAAAGATACATGTTTTATTTTGCTTAGCACTCTCAAAGTCATCAATAGTTTAGTTATTCCTAAGGTATTTATAAATTTTAAATGATTTTAAAAGAAATACCAACAAACTTTTCATGGAGCTAGAAAGCTGATTTTAAAATATGTATGGAAAAATAAACACAAAAATAATTAGGAAAATACTAAAAAGAAAGAGCTATAAAAGACAATTACCTCTATCAGATTTTAAAACATATTGTAAAGCTTCTCTATGAAAACACCACACTACTCACAAATAAATACACAGAATAATGTAAACCTACAAATTATAATCAAAATTCAAGAAATAAACCCAAGAACCTATGGAAATCTACTGTTATAACTCAAATTAATAAATCAAAGACTTTAATGAAAAATTTGCACAAATATTTAAAAATACATAATATTAGGCCTAGTCCTCACATCATACACAAGTAATAATATTAACTGTACAATTCTAAAACAAAATCTGATTCCTACATAACTTGAAAATAAGATAAAGGTCTTTATGACTCAAAATCTGGATTCAATAGAACAAAGATTCATAAATTTAAATATAAAATAAAAATGTTTTTAATGGTAAATGCTTCATAAGCAAAGATTAAAGAGCAATGAAAAATTAGAACAATAATTATAACACGTTAAAGGTTATTGCTAATATCTTTAACATGAAAAGAACTTTTAAAAATTGAGAAAGATAGAAAAAAATTCAATAGAAAACTAGGCACTAGATGCAAAAAAGTAGGCAATATATTTGAATAGACAACTTACCAGGAAGATATTAAAGTAGACTTTAAATTTATGACATGTTCAAAATGCAAATGAAATGATGATATAAATACTATGTGTATATTTTTTATAAAATAAAATGGCAGGAAGGTAAAACAGCAAAAATTGAATCTTCTAGTTATAAGGAATTTAGGAGATAGGTGGGAAAAACAGGGAAAAGTTTCACTACATAAAACAACAAAGGTACATTTGTACAAAGAGATATCTTAAGTTCTTTTGACTTATGGAAATATGTTGACATTCTAAAAAAATCAGGAAGAAAAAAATAAATCCACAAAGGAGAGAGAGAAAAAACTGAAATTATGCTAAGACCAGGATTTTTGTGAATGTTATGAGATAGATTACAACTTTTTATTAGTACAAATTTATGGGGTACAAGTGTAATTTTTTTATAGGCATAGATTTTGTAGAGGTAAGGTCAAGGTTTGCAGGGCATCTATCACCTGAACAATACACGTCGTACCTATTAATTTCTCAGCTTAACTTCACTCTCACTCTCCCTCTATCCCAAGTCTCTATTTATCACTCCATAGACTATGTATAAGTGTACATGTCTTTTAGCTGCCGCCTGTGAGTGAGAACATGGTGCATTTATCTGTGCCTGAAATGTTTCACTTAAGATAAAGACCTCCAGTTCCATCTACTGAAGAACCAGCCTACTCAGCTTCAAACATAAGCCATTTCTCCTGGAAAAGGAAAGATACCTTAGGAAAGTTACCTTAGAGGAGAGAGAAAAAATAAATAGAGTCCAGAAAAGAAAGCCACGGAGGACCATGTGGGTATGTGTGCATACCCATTTTGAGAAGTGAAAGAAAATAATAACTCTTCATTTTTTTTCCTCTGACTTTTTATTTCTGGCATAGTCATGTTACTCCCCAATATCAAGGAAAATGAAAAAAACAGCCACTTTGCTGCATCAACAAAACCCCATGCCATTTAACCATTTAGTCATAAATTTTGCGAGGGATTATTCCTGGACAGATACAACAGAGTCCATAGAAATATGTTAAATTACTATATATTTTCATATGTTTTCAAAAACAAACCATTACATTTTCCTTTAAAAATTCATTTGGAAATATGTTGCTTAATTCTGTGTCTATACTAGAATTTGGGAAAAATTTTTTCTATTAAATTGACAAATGTGAAGAAAACCAAATTAAAAAAAAATCATTTTTAATGATTAATGGAGTCTTCCAATCCATGAACATGGGATTTTTTTACATTTATGTATATCTTCTTTACTTTTTTTCTGTAATACTTTGGCGTTTTCATTGTATTCGTAGTTCACCTCCTTGGTTAAATTAATTCCTAAGCTTTCTGTTGCTTTGGCTGCTATCATAAATAGAATTGTTTTTGTAATTTCCTTTTCAGATTGTTCATTCTTACTTTATCGAAATGCAAATGATTTTTGTGTGTTGATTTGGTATCCTCCTACTTCACTGAATTCATTCATTAGTTCAAACAGTTTTGTTGGTGGAATCATTAGGGTTTTCTACATATAGAATCTTATCATCTGTGAACAGAAATAATTTAACTTCTTTCCGTCCAATTTGGATGCATTTTATTTCTTTTCTTTGACTAATGGCTCTGGCTAGAACCTCAGTAATCTATTGAATGAAAGTGGCAAAAACAGGCCTTTCTCCTGATCTTTTAGTCTTTCACCATTGATCATAATGTTTGGTCTTGTTTTTCATATATGGATTTTGTTATGTTGAGGGAGTTGTTTTTGTACTTCTAGTTTATTGAGGATTTTGTCATAAAAATATATTTAATTTTGTTAAATATTTTCCTGTGTCATTTGAGATGGTCATGTGGACTTTTTACATCAATGTGTTAATATTAACAGAGTAGAAAGGCAGCTAACAGAATAGGAGACAATTTTTGCAAATTATATATTTAATAAGAAATTTATATGCAGAATAGATAGAAAACCCCTAAAACTTAACAAAAACAACATTTCATGGATATTAAGCACATGCAAAGAGGCTCAATATATTTAATTATTAAATAAATATATACCCTAGAATGCTGTTCAGCCACAAAGAAAGATGAAGATTTTACATCTTTTGTATTTACCTGGAAGGATTTGGAGAACATCCGCCTAAACAAAGAATCACAAGAATGGAAAAGCAAACACCTGACATATTCAATATTAACATGAAACTGTAGATAAAGCACTATAAGCCCACATGAGAAAAAAATATTTAAGTTCAAGGAGGGGAAAGGGTGATTTTAGGAAACTGAGCATGATAGAAGCAGCTGGCTCTTGAAGAAGGCTCTGAGAGCGAGACAATCTCCTAGCCAGCATAGAGATGTTTTGCAGCCAGGAGACAAACCCCCAAGCAGCTGCAAGCATTAATGAGATATGATGGGTAGCTCATTAGCAAGCTAGTGTTACATTTTGTAACATTCGTAGGGCAACAGGATGGGAATTGAGCCCAGGGAAAAAAGAGCACCCAGCAACCTTTAAAGATGTGATCCTAGCATATGGGCCCCTGACTCTTGTATGAGGCTTCAATAAAAGGCTAAGAGAGAGGTTTCTCTGGGCTTTTGGAAGACAGATGGGAAGCCCACCTCTTGCAGACATGTACGTTCAATCCATGTTCTGACTGTTTTTATTCATGCGGTGATGGGGTGCCAAGTGGGCACCAACACTTGATGGGGGAGTAGAGTTAGTAAGTGCTTATCTGTGGGGTACAAAGTATGGGCATGTTGCACATCTCCTGGGTGAAGGGCTCAACTGCAGCTTGTACTTTACCTAACAAATGTAAACAATGTAACCTAATCATATGTACCCTTATGTCAATTAATCTGAAATTCAAAAAATATTTTAAAAATCCCACCTAATTAAAAAAATGCAAATCAAACCTACAATGAGATACTACCTCAGGTCCATTAGGATGGTTGTTGTATTAAAAAAAATAAAATGTGATGGTGAAGATGTGGTTAATTAGAACTATTAGTGCATTGTTGTTGGGAAAGTAAAGTGGTGCAGCTGCTGTGAAAAACAGGACAACAGCTGCTTAAAAAATTAAAAATAAAATTAGCAAACAGAATAATCTAGAAATTCTACCTCTGAGTATATGCACAAAATTTTGAGAATAGGATCCCATGTACACCCATGTTTATAGCAGCATTTTTCACAATGGTTAAAATGTGAAAGAAAAACCAAATGTATAAATGAATAAATAAAATGTCTGTTCATGTTTTTTTGTCCTCATTTTTTTTTTCTTTCTGATTTGTTTGGGATTCTTATAAGTTCTGGATATTAAGCTTTTGTCCAATGTATAGTTTGTGAATTTTTTTTCTCATTCTATACATTGGGTATTTACTCTGTTTATTATTTCTTTTGCTGTTCAAAAGCTTTGTAATTTAATTAAGTCCCATTTATTTCTTTTGGTTGAATTTGCTTTGGGGGTCTTAGTCATACAGTCTTTGCATAGATCAAAGTCCAGAGGAGTTTTTCCCAATTTTCTTCTAAAACTTTTATTTTTTCAGGTCTTACAAGTAAATATTTAATCCTTATTTTTTTTGGTCAGAACTGGGTCATACATATCCCTCTAACTTTATGAAAGAATGAGAGTGTCTTTTTTACATTTTTCTGTAGCCTCTATGCATATCCAACACACAAGAAAGCAAAATTAACAAAATATGAAATCTAATTAAAAATTATCAAGCATGACAAAGGGCAGCAAAAAAGACCCATAATGAGCAAAAATATCAACCAATAGGAACATATCAAGAAATGACAATAATTGTGGACTCAGTAGATAATGACATTGCAACAGCTATTATAAATACTTCTATTATAAGAATATTGAGTATTTTTTATAACATTTTTATAAAAACTTATTGTATTTTAAATTTTAAATTAATATTAGAGTGCAGATGATTAGGTTACATTATTTGCACTTGTTGGGTAAAGCCCAAGTCACAGTTGAGCCCTTCATTCAAGGCTGTGCTGCATGCCCTTGCATTGTGCCCATTAGGTGAGAGCATATAAATCCCTCCCTCCTCCCATCTCCCTCTTCCCACTTAAATTTAATTGTGCTCTTCTCTCATGTGGGTATGTGGTTATCTATCTATTGGTGTCATATTAATATTGAAAACATTGGATATTTGCTTTTCCATTCTTGTGATACTTTACTAACAAAAATGTTCTTCAAATCCATCCAGGTTAATACAGAAGATGTAAAGTCTTCATTTTTTTTAAAGTCTGAATAGTATTCTATGATGCATATACCACAGGTTATTAATCCATTTATGTATTGATGAGCACTTGGGTCCATTCCATATCTTGGCAATTATAAATTGAGCTGAGATAAACACACTAGTGAAAACTTCCTTATGGTAAAAAAAAAGTGATTTTTTTTCTTCTGGGTACATACATACTAATGGGATTGTGGAATCAAATTGAATGTCTGCTTTTAGCTCTTTGAGGATTCTCCTTACTTCTTTCCAAAGAGTCTATATTAGCTTGGAATCCCTCCAGTAGTGTAAAAGTGTTCCCGTCCCTACACATCCATGCCAGCATCGGCAGCTATTCTCACTGGGGTTAGGTATATGTCAGGTTGGTTTTGATTTGCATTTCACTGATGATGAGGTATGATGAGCATGTTTTCATATATTTGTTGGCCATTTATCTGTCTTCATTGGGAAGGTTCTGTTCATGTTTCTTTCCTACTTATAAACGGGATTGTTTGCTCTTTTCTTGTTCATTAAATTGAGTTCTCTGTAGGTTCTAGTTATCAGTTCTTTGTTATATTTGTAGTATGCAAATCTCTTCTCCCATTTTGAGGTTGTCAGTTTGCTTTAGTTGTCATGCCCTTAGCTGTAAAGAAGCTTGTTAACTTGATCATGTCCCATTTCTTTATTTTTGGTAGCTGAAATTGCCAAGTGTATCTTCTTCACAAAATTGTTTTCCAGGACGATATTGTCAAGAATTTTCCCCATACTTTCTTCTAGAATTTTTATCATTTTGTGCCTTAAATTTCTCTCCTTTTTCTCTCATCTTTGTCTTTTCAGTTTGCTCAATGTGGTTGCTGAGCATCTTAATTTCTTTTCCTCGTGATCTACCCCTCAATTTCAACTGCTCTGAATTTACTCCAGTGCAATTCCCCCCTTCTGGATGGGAGCTTCTGAGGAAAACTGCCTCTAGTCAGCCATCTTGCCCCCTCCCTTTCTATAAGCAGAACACTGCATATTTACAAGAAGCGAGACAAAAGTTCTACAATTTAAGTAAAAGAAAAGAAGGTATATTTTAGAAAATAAAATTTCTAGAAATGGAAACTCCAATTCTGAGATAAAAAATATAATGGAGGGAATTAATAATGGATTACAATTAGTAAAATGAAATACATACCATAGGAACTTTAAAATAAAATACACAGAGGAAATTAAAGAATAAGAAAATAGATCACAAGTGAGCAGCTTAGTTTGCCCTGAAATACCTAAAACTAAACAAACATAAAGTGGAACAAGCAAAAAATGGTGAAGACACAAAGTGGTGAAATTTCCAATTTTGATTAAAACTATAATTCCACAAATTTCAACAGAACCAAAGTACAGGAAGTATAAAGAAAATGTCACCTACTCACCACATAATAAAGTTGTTCAAATCTGATGATAAAAGAGAAAACCTTCAAATCAGCAAGAGAAAAAAACAAACATTATATGCAAAGGAAGTAAGATGAAAAAACAGACTTCTACTTGGAAACAATGCATGCCACAAGATAGTGTAGCAATATTTTTAAAGTACAGAAAAGAACATGTCAAAGTAGAATTCTATACATAGTAAAAATATATTTTGGTATTGAAGGGGAAAATTTTATTAAATTTTGTGGCATACTAAAAGTTATAAGAATGGGTGGCGTCCTAGCAAAATAGAGATAATAGGAAATAATATTCATCAAATGTTCAAAAAATTATTAAAGCCGACTAAAGACGTAAAACTAACAGTTCAAGAAATTCAGCCAACACTGAACAAGACACACACACACATATCACTCTGGCATATCGAAATTTCTTGGTGGGGAAGTTTTCAGCCATTATTGTGTTAAATGTACGTTCTACCCCTGTCATTGTCCCTGTGCCATCTGGAATACTTAAAATTTATTCTTCACCTTCTGAGATACTGAAAATTCAAACACTTGGTCTGAGATACTGAAAATTCAAACACTTGGTACATCACATAGACTTTATTCATTCTTTTAAACTTTTTCTTCTTTATTTTTGTCTTACTGGATTATTTGAAGAGACTTGCCTTCAAGCTCTGAAATTCTTTCTTTTGATTGAGCTATTGTTGAAGCTTTTGAATGTGCTTGGTAATTAATTCAATGAATTCTTCAGTTCTAGAATTTCTGTTTGGTTCTCTTTTATGGTATCAGTCCCTTTGGTAAATTTCTCATTCATATCCTGGATTATTTTTCTGATTTCTTTGTATTATTTTTCCATATTCTATTGTGTCTTACTGCATTTCTTTTTCTGCAATTTTAGAAATTTATTTCTCATTGAAATCTGTTGCTGGAGAATTATCATTTTTTTCAGGTGTAATATTTCTTTGCTTTTTCATGTTGCTTCCATCTTTAAGTTGATACCTACACATCTGGTGTGATAGTTACATCTTCTAATTTTTTGAACTTGCTTTCATAAAGGAGGACTTTTACCGGAAGATGTATCTCCAGGAAAATGATGATGGTTGAGTAATGAACTTTGGCTTTGATTCTGAATGCATGCAGTATAATATATATAATATAATATAATATATATAATATGCCTGGGCATAATTTCTTCAGCTATAAACAGTGCCGGTGATAGCTATAATTACCTCTATGACTTAGGGTATGGTTGTTAGTAGCAGTTATGGTGATGTTTTGCTGATGATGGAGAATCTGGGTGGGCCACATCTGAGGCCCAGTGATTGTCAGGCCAAGCCTTCCTTCATTAAACCCCAGGAATCATATGATGACACCAGTGCCAGTAGGTCCAGCTGGGCCTATTTTTGCGTCTCTAGGGGCAGCAGTGGGCCAGTAAGGTAGGTGGGTCTTTAGGTCCCTCTACAGTGGTCATGGCATTGACAATGGCAGTAGCAGTGGTGAGACAACCCTCTGATTCCAGAGCGGTGAGCATTGATATTGGCAGTGGTTGCAATGGGCTGGGAAGGCCAGTCCCTAATTCTGCAGCTGGCATGTACTGGTGGGCGCTGTCTGTGGTGCTAGTGCATGTTGAGTGGGCATGATATAAAGCCCCTGGGAGGGGTGTTCAGGCACCAACAATGATGGACTAGACTGGGTGACCCCCTGTACTGCAGATGTGAAGCCAGGCTGGGCAAACGTATACTCTTGCCCCCTCGTGTTACATATGGGGACTGAGTGTGTTGGGCAGGAGTGGAGTGATCCATAGTCCTTTGGCAGAATGCTTGGTAGCATGCCAATGCCATTTTCCATGGCAGCAGCCATCAGCAGGTGCTGGGCAGTGCACATCTTGCATGTGCTATAGCCCCAACAACAGATGCTCACCGTGGTGGTGGCAGGGGACTCTGTCCTCAGGGTGCATGGTGGCTCCATTCCTGGGCAGTGGAGCCACTGCCAATAGTTCACTTTTCAGCCTTGGTGGCAGCAGCCAGCCATGCTGGTGGCTATGAGTAGGGGATGCCAGTGGGGCTCCAAGGATGTTGAGAAGCAGAGGCTGAGGTTCCAGGGCAGTGAAGAGTCTAGTGGGGCCTGGGCTAGCAAGAGGGTTCCTTGCATAGCTGCATGGGACCCAGTGTGAGCTCCCTCCCTGGCTCAATGACATTTCGTAGTCTCTAGACAGCTCCTTATGTTAGTCGGAGGGCCCATGAGGGGTGAGGGGTTCTTCTGTGGTGAGGAATTGCAGGAGGCTTCATTGGGCGTGCGGATTGCTGAGAATCTCCCACAGAACTTTCCCCACTCTGGGGACCCAGTGCCTGGAGCAAGCTGCCTGGCTTCCTTCTCCTACTTTGCTTTAGGTGTTTTCCTGTCACTTCCCTGTGGAACTCCAGCATCTCTCTGAGATGATCTATTCTAAGTGTGATTATCTGCTGGCTATTTTGGTTCTTCTTTGTGGAGGAGGTTAGTACCAGATGCCTCCATTTAGCCATCTCCAAACCTTGCCCAAAGACAAACTTTAAATGTTAAGTAGAATTGGAATATTCTAGGGAGGAGGAATGCCCACAGAATATGCAAAAGAAAATTAAGAAAAACAAATAACTAAAGTTACTTTTGTTTATCTGAGACAAAAACTACCATAATGAGCTTCTACTGATTTTCAAGATTGATTTATTTGCTTTTATTTACATGATTATTTATTGGCTTCTCTTAGAAATTTAAAATTTCCTCACCATGAAAACTCACAGGACGTACTATGTAGGGATAATTTTTCTATTATTTATTTCACCCAATATTTTAATGTTATCTTCATTAAGATTATTTTCTATTTTTTCCTAACAGCAAATACAATTTCAATTCTGAATCTCAAGAATTTAGAAAAGTGGCTCATGTTTTATATGAAACTCAGAAACCTAGTTGTCATATCCAGATGACCAGTCACAGAAAGGCTTTTGAGAAAGATGTTGGCATCTTTCCCAGTTCTGCTATATTCAGACCAGGCATTGTCTGACTAAAAGAGGACTCGAAAAGAGAATAAAATCTCATGACATAGGCACATACTGAGGATGTCTCTTCTCAAGCTAGTTTGTGCAACTGATTACAAATAGGGGGAAAAAACTTATCTCTGAATTCTTAATTTCAGCAATATGGAAAAACGTTTGATGCTTTTTCAAGCATATTTTTCCAACTAATGCTCTGACATGTTTTAAAATTATGCTGACAAGAAAACAATTGCAATAGCTTTTAAACTAATGATACAATCCCATGGGTAATTTCCTCCACATGGCTCAGAGGTGCGAATGAATGAGTCACATATCATTGAAGGAAGCAATTTGCCTCAATGAGCTCTACCTGCTGGAATCTCAATACATTACAGATTGAATAAAGTCTTTTATTTAAAGTAAGACTCTCAGACTGGCTCTGGAGCAAAACCTAAACCCTGAAAGGAGTCCGTTATGAATATATTTAGGTTTCTCCACTTTCTGGGAGTGCTCGTGATCCAAATTTCTCTCTTCTGTGCATAGTAACTTGGAGAGGTTTTCCAAGTGCATAAGTGACTTCCAAGTCTCAATCTCCTTCATGTGGTTTAGCTCCCCCCCACCAGTAGGTTGCCATCATGTGAGTGTCAACACTATTCCCATTCTGATTTTAGCTCTCTGTATTCTGTTCAATGTGGCACATATGAATATGTGTCAGTTAAACAAGGTGCCTGAACAAAATCAAGGTCTGGAGCCACAGCCTCTGCTTCTCAACATCCTTGCAGATGGCATGTGAACTCTAGCCAAATTCCAAAGAGTGTAGTTTTGGATTAATTTTGAAGAACTCAGATAGAAAAACTTTCTTTTCCACCAGCATGAAAAGAAAATAGTGTAGGTCTCTCTCCAAAAATTAAAACAGAAAATAAAAAGGTAATACTGTTCCCCTTTCCTTGTTGATCTGCTCCTTTTGCTTGACTTAATATTCTATCTCAGAAATGAGCAAATTAATTTCTAGGAAGAACTTAAGATTCAGAGAGGACAAATGATTTGTACAGAGTTGGAACCTAGACCTTGTGATTTCAAGATTCTAAAATAGGTCTTCTCGTGTCCTTTCTTTATACTGGATCAAACTCATATTCAGCTTTATCTTGAATCTTGTCACGAGAGTTATTCTTGTCTCTCCACATAAAAGATGTATTAGTTTCCTAGAGTTGCACTGACAAAGTGCTTGAAACTGGGAGCCCTAAAACAACAGACGTTTTTCTCACAGCTCTAGAGTCTCAAAGGCTGAAATCAAGGTGTTGGGAAGGCAATGCTCCCTCTCAAACCTGTGGGGAAAATCCTTCCTTACCTCTCCCTGGCTCTAGTGGAGGCCATTAGTCCTTTTGTTCCTTGGCTTGCAGCTCCATCTTGGTGTTTGTCATCACATGTTGTCACATGGAATCCTTCCTATATTTGTATCTTTACATCCTGGTCTTCATATAAGGATGTCAGTCATACTGGAATGCGTCCCTCCCTGATAATCTCATCTTAAATAGATTAAACCTGCAGAGACTCTGTTTTTGATCAAAATAATATTCATAGGTATTAAGGGTGAGGACTTTAACATCCCTTTTTCGGAGTACAATGAACCCATAACAGACCACAGCCCTTTATAGACAAGGAATGTGCTCTTGTCATTTTCTGAATCACCTCTGTCTTCTAGTTTATTGTTTATCATACTAATATTCAATGTTTGGCTCAATGCAGGATACTTAATGTGGACTATTGACTTACAGCAGTTAAAAAGATTCACAGATGAGAGCATGTCTTTGGACAGGTAAATAAATAGTTCAGAAGCTTCTCAAATGTATAATAAGACCCATCTATCAATGGGAAGATCCATTTCTTGGACAAAGAGTCAAAGAATTTGGGCTTTGCCCCCATCCATGGTGTTTAGCTAATTTGAAGACCTTGTAAAAATGTTTCTTCATCAATCATAAGAAACAACATCTCCTTTGTCTATGCTACTTGGAGACACAATGGATATAAAAATATTGAGTGACATGCACATTCCTAGGAATCAGTATTTTTCTGATCTTTTAGTATCATAGTGCTTTCTGGAGTCTTGGAAAAACTATATAAATGTAGCAGATGGTTGGTGCCCTTTCCAGAATCAGTTGGATCTTTTTCTGGGCCTCTGCAACCACATCGCAGCTTTGATGAGTTTTGCTCTTAATGGTTTCCATCCACAATTTTCTTCAGAGTATGTCCCTTGGTACCAGAAACACCTTGCTTTTATGAAGATCTAGAAAATTTGGGGTTATGTCATTCACTCTGTACTACGGCATTGCATAGCCAATAGATATTGAGAAGGGATATAAAAGCCCAGTTCTCCTTTAACAATGTGGGAAAAACTGAGGGTTATGGACACTAGATCTTCCCATGCAATCAGACTGAGGATGGGACTTTAGCTGAAAATGAATCTGCATTGGCTTTTTCTCTTTCATTAATGTATTTTTTGCCACTCACTTAGTAATTTCATCTGGTAGAAATTCCTCAATAAACACTTGAACATAGATTCTAATTCTAAAGTCTCCTTTAAAAAATAGGACCTAAGGACTGCTACTTCTAAAATTAGGATTCTGGTGTCAGTAGCTGGCGATGGGGAAGCCATCACTGGTGGAGAGTGGAGTGCTGACAGCCACTGGCATGCTGCAGCATTACAGTTTCTAAGGCTTTTACCTCTCTCTAACTGGGGTGGGACAGTGATGGACAAGTTTTCATGGCGTCTCTGGGATGTATGACATCTGGGGAAAATAGTAATTATAAGGACCGTGGTATTGGGTGGCATTGGCTGCCGCTGAGTACCACTGAAGGGATGAAGACAGAAAATGGGAAATGTGGCGGTTAACAACTTAAGGCAATATATGCAATCGTTGTTTAAACTAGAGCATTTAACGCGTCCTTCACAAGTAGCCAGAGAGCAAAATGAAGTGACTACCAAGGATGGGGCTTAATTGTAAAAGTAGCAGAATCCGAGAGAAAGCTGATAACTCTCTAATGTCCAAATCAGGGCACTGATCAAGAATAATGTACTTGAAGTGGGGAGTTTTAGTTGGATTTTCTTGTGAACTTTGACAGTCTAGATTCCTTGGAAGCCTCTTGGCTTGGGGAAAGTTTTGTTTTACTTTGTTTGAGATTTTTGCCCATCATTTGGTTAAAAAATATGCAGAGACTTCTAATAAGGCAGATGCCTACAGAGTCTTTCCTCTGGATTTTAGAAAAACCAAGGTCAAGTCTCATCTTGGCCTCACTGGGAAAGTACTGTGCTAACTAAGGAGAAAGAGGAATTATATTAATATTTGGGGTTTATACCCTGAAAAAAGACCTGGATGTATTAGTAACTGAGAAATTACATATATCTATATAAGGTTACTCCCTTTAAACTTCAGACTTGACACCCAGGCCAGCACCCCTGCTGCTGCTTCTAATATGCTTCTAGAATAGCTCTTAAAAGGTTGGAAGAAATAATGGGTCACATTAAGTGAAATAGAGATGCCAGAACTACTTTGGCAGAGTGTCTACTTTGAGATGAAAGACTCAGAGAAGACGGGATACTAGAATGAATGCATTATGTAAGACTTAAGAAAATCATTATCTAGTTGTGTTGGTTGAGAGGGTCCCCCAAATATTCCCCAGTTAAGGTGATAAGCACATGCTGGTGAAGAAAGCATTGATATCAGTGAACAGCTCAGCCATGGGTATACTTTGTAGGCCATAGGTGATGGCAGAAAATGCTACTAAAAAAACCAGGCTCCCTAATATCAAGGGGGGTAGGAAGGATTCTAGAATGGCAAAAGCCACTTGTTGGCACATAAATATCAGAGGTAAAGTGAGCACAATTTTGGTAAAGGACATTCAGTGGGCCCTTATTTGTAGGAAACTGTGGAGATGGCTAACAGACCACATATTCCTGGGTTCAAGATAGATGGGCAACTGGGTAGCTGACAGTGAATTTCATAATATATTACATAAAAAGAGGTAAAGAATGTATCAACAGAAGCCTGGTGTCAGCCACCTGAATAAAAGATATACCTTTCTGGTTTCCAGATCTGAGCCAGTTCTCAGACACAGAACATGCATTTGAAAGAGAAACAAAACAACCTGAGAACAAAAACAAACCTGGAGTGGCTCAGCAAGGGCAATAGCAGTGGCTTTTCTAAAAATAAATGTTCCTTGAATCATCTGACTATTTGTATATGAGAGAAAACAGAGTACTCAGACCTTTCAAGTTAGATGTAAGGACTGACCTAACAGATAAAATATCATTAGGCTCTGACATACTTAATTTTATGTGTCAATGTTGCTGGGACACAGTGTTCAACTTTATGGTCAAACATTATTTGAATATTTCTATGAAGGTGATTGTGAATGAGATTAACCTTTAAATCGGTAGACTTTGAGTAAAGCATACTGCTCTTCATAACTTGGGTAGGCTCTATTCAATCAATGTGAAGACTGAATAGAACAAAAGAGTGATCACTTCTGGGAAAGAGGGAATTGTGCTAGCGAAGGGCTTTCCAACTTGAACTGCTTCCACCTGTTGGCTCATCCTACATATTTTGGATGTCCAGTTTCTTTAGAGAACTCTGACAGAGTTGCCTTCAATAAAGTGATAAGTTTCAAATAATGGAGTTGAGAATTAGGTTTGTTTATAGACATTTATTCTATTGGTTTACAAGTGTCTACTTGCAATGCTGAGAAAATTTAAATTATTCAAGAGGTGCACTATTGCAACATTGAGTTTGTAAGATGACTTCAAGTGTTAGGAGAGCCAAATCACCATTAGAGACCCCTGATACAGAAAGAGCATATGAGGCTCAAGCAATTAATGGATAGTTGGCTTAGACTGTAGCACGATGGTCCTTTCTTTGCTTCCCAAATATATTATTTTAATGGACATAATGAAAAATTGGCAGAGACCTCACGCTGTTTCTGTGACATATTTAAATAAAAGTAACTGTTATAGGAAAAGTAAAACCCTGAAAAAAATACTTGTCCTGTCTTTATTAAATCAAACGATACTCATTGGAAAGGCAGACATTAGTGCAACATTCAAGGACCTTAAATACAGGATTGGTGGTCCCCATATGTCTCTCTTTAATTCACTCCCACCCTAAGACTACTGTGTCATAGTTGATATGAATGGACTATTATAAACTTACCTAACAGCTTCAAGTGCAGCTTTTAAGTCAGATACAATTTTCGTTTACTGTATTTGATGAGCTTGACTTATGGTTCATAAAATTTGGCTATGAATCTGCTTAATATATTATTTTTAATAATTTTGTGATGAGGGATTGGAAAGGGTTTGTATTCACCTGGGATGAATAATAGTAAATATTTATTCTCTTGACATAGATTCATGACAATCTCCTATTCTGTTACAATATATCTGAAAAGATCTGGATCATCTGGGCATGACCGCCTTCATGGTTGTCAACTATGTTAGTAGACTTAGACCTGTTGTATAGAATGTTCTAGGTGCTCCAATAAGATATGCGTATTCCAGATGGCAGGAAATAAACTCTACAATTATTTAGGACCCTACCATGTTAAAAAAGTTCTTAGGACTCATGCATTCTGAAGCATGATGAGATATCCCTTCAAAGTAAGTGACAAGTTATTGAACTTTATATTTCTTATTTTAAAAAATAACAACAACAAGATCCAAGAGTTGTTAGGTCAATTTGGGTTGCAAATACTACAGTCAGGAATATTGCTCTATCTCATTCAGGTGGTGATGCTGATATCTGTGATTTTTCATGAGAGGGACAGAGGAAGAAAGGGCTCCACATTAGGTACATGCTGTGGGAGAAGCAGCCCTACTTCTTCAGTTCATACAACCCAGTAGATGAAGGTATCACAGCAGTTGATCTAGATTATGAAGATATAGAGACTATCCAGATTCTTAGGGTTCTGGAGAAAAGCCATGTCATCTGTCACAGAGAATTGTCCACATTTTAGCAGTTTCTGGAAGACTATGGACTGGGATAAAGGATGAGTGAATGGTTTAGCAAGCGAATAAACAAAAACTGCTTCCATACTCACAATTACAAGATCAGGTAGGGCCAGTAACAACCTTTTATACAATTAAAGTGCTACGTCAAGCATCAGCCCTGAGCAGGACAGAATAACACATGTAAGCTACATGAAAAAGGGGCACTGGACTCCCAAGGGAACTCATCATTGTGGCACCAATGCTGTTCCCTTGGCTTCTGGGGAATTCTATAAGAAAATCTGGCAAAAGAAGAAAGTATATGCAACCTGGTTATATATAAATTATTTTAAGAGAACAGTAGAAAAATAGCACTCTACGTTCTGCTCATGGGTGGCCTGGAAAGACAAGGCAAGAGAAATCCTTTCAGTAGGTGGAAGCCTAAGATGATGATGTACTTTGTGTGTGTGTGTGTGGGGGGGTGGTGGTGGTGGTAATGAAGTGGCTCCTGGAAATCCTACATAGTGGCAAATGACTTGGTTGTTTACTAGGAAGCCTTGAGAGAAATGATCAATGATCAGAAAAGCAGTAAAAATAAGGTTCTGGAAAAGAGGTGTATGAATGAATATAGAGGAGAGGGCTTTGTGTTTTCTCTTTTTTGTAGTCCTGGATTGACCATGGTAAATCCTTCCAAATAGGTGAACTTTCTCATTTTATTGGTAATGATGATATTGTGAAGTAGCTGAGGCAAGGTGGTATTGGTACTTAGGTGTCAAAGACAAGATGTACATATTTACTATTAAAGAAAAATACCAAAGAAGTAATGATAACAAGACTGCTTTGGACTTCAGAGACCAATGCCAATGGATATTTCAGCATAATTTCCCTAGGAATTATATAAATGGGAAGCCCAATAAAAGAAACACACACATATATGAATTTTAACTTACATAATAGAAATATTCCAGGTAAGTGGCCAAAATTCTGACTTAATCAACACAATTGAGAGGCATGAACTCTCTCCAGCTTTCCAAACTCAAGATCATCACTATCTCCTTGTTTACTTACCATTTTCTTTTTTTCATGGTAAGAAAATTGAAATTACTCTTGGTTGGCTGAGCACCATGGCTCATGACTATAATCCTACCATTTTGGGAGGCTGATGCAGGAGGATCACTTGATTCAGAGTTTGAGAGCAGCCTGAGCATGAGTGAGACCCTGTCTCTACTAAAAGTGGAAAAATCAGCCAGGCATTGTGTAGGCACCAGTAGTCCCAGGTACTCAGGAGGCTGAGGCAGGAAGATGACTTGTGCCCAGGAGTTTGAGGTGCTGTGAACTAGGCTAAGGCCGTGGAACTCTAATGTGGGCAACAGAATGAGATTCTGTCTTTAAAAGCAGGAAGGAAGGTAAGAGGGAAATGGGAAGAAAGTGGGGAGAAGGGAAGGAAGGAAGGAGACAGGAAAGAAATACATGAAGAAAGGAAAGAAAGGAGGGAGGGAGGGAGGGAGGGAGGGAAGGAAGGAAGGAAGGAACGAAGGAACGAAGGAAGGAAGGAAGAAGAAAGGAAGAAAGAAAGAATATTCTTTGTTACTTTGAAATATACATTAAGACTTTATTCAACTTGCTGTGAAATAGATTGCAAAACTATTCCTTCTGTCTATCTGAAACTTTGTACCCTTTGATCAACAATTCCTCATTGCTACTCCCCTCCTGCCTTTAGTAACTATCATTATACTGTCTATTTGACTTGCCCTTTTTTAAGGCTTACTGACATTCCACTGTGTATATGTACCAAATTTTTATCTATTCATCCATAGTTGAACAATTAGTTTGACTTCATAGCTTGACTATTGTGAATAATGTTGCAATAAACATATGAGTGCATGTATCACTTTGATATATTGATTTCAGTCCATCACAGAGCTATATACTAAGAAACAGGGTTAGATCATACAGTAGTTTATTTGCAGGGTTTTTTTTTTTTTTTTTGAGGAATTACTATATGGTTTCTCATAGTGGCTATACTGATTTACATTCCCACCAAAATTGTATAAGAGTTTCTTTCCTTCTGTGTTCTCCCCAACACCTATTTTTTATCTTTTCAATATAAATCATTCTAACAAGTGTGTAATGGTATCTCCTTATGAGTTTAATTCGTATTTTCTTAATGATTAGTAATGTTAACATTTTTTATGTGCCTCTTGCCATTTGTATGTCTTCTTTTGAGAAATATCTATCCAGGTATTTTGCCCATTTTTAAATCAGTTTCTTTGTTTTCTTACTATTACATTAAGTTCTTTATGTATTTTCGATACAAATGCCTTAGTAATTGCATGTTTTGCAAATATTTTCTCCTTCTCCATAGAATATTGTTTCACTTTATTATTTTCTTTGCTATACTGAAGTCTTTTTTTTTAATTTGATGTTATCCCATTTGTCTATTTTTTCTTTTTGTTGCCTGTGATTTTGAGATTATATCCCCAAAATTCATAGGCCAATGTCATGAATCTTTTCCTCAATGTTTTCTGTCAATAGTTTTGCATTTGGGGGTATTAAATTTAAGTCTTTAATCTATTTTCATTTGATTCTTACATATGGTGTAAGATTAGGGTTTAATATTATTCTTCTACATGTGGATATCCAGTTTTCACACCACCACCTGTTGAAGAGATTGTCTTTTCCCCATTATGTTTTCTTGGGACCTTTGTCAAAAATCAATTGACTATAAATGTGTAGATTTATTTCTGGATTTTCTATCCTATTCAATTAGTAACTATGCCAGTTCCAGGCTGTTTTGATTACTATTGCTTCATAACATATTTTGAAACCAGGGAGTGTGATACCTCCAGCTTTGCCCTTTTTGTTCGAGATTGTTTTAGTTATTTGGTGTCATTTAAGTTTCAAAAATAATCTAATTTTTTTCTATTTCTGTGGAAAAAAATGGCATTGGAATATTTTTTTGTTTTTGAGATGGAGTCTCACTACACCATCCTCAGTAGAGTGCTATGGCATCACAGCTCACAGCAACCTCAAACTCTTGGGCTTAAGCAATTCTCTTGCCTCAGCCTCCCAAGTAGCTGGGACTATAGGTTACTACCACAACACACAGATATTTTTTGGTTGCAGTTGTTTAGCTGGCCTAGGCCATGTTTGAACCCGCCACCCTTGGTGTATGTGGCTGGCACCATAACCAATGTGCTACAGGTGCCAAGCTGGCATTGAATTTTAATAGGGATTGCACTGAATCTGTAGGTGACTTCAGGTAGTATGGATATTTTCACAATTTGTTCATTTGTCTAATCCATTCACATAAGATATATTTCCACTTATTTGTGTTTTATTCAATTTCTTAACTGTTTTACACTTTTCAGTATAAAGGCATTTTATCCCCTTGGTTAAATTTATACCTAAATATTTTATTATTTGTTGCTATTGTAAATAGGATTGTTCCTTTAATTTGATTTTTGGATAGTTTGTTTGTAGTATATGGAAACACTACTGATTTTTGTGTTTTGATTTTATATCCTGTAACTTTACTGAATTTATCAGTTCTAACAGATTTTGGTAGAGTCTTTATAATTTTCTTTTTTTATTTCTATTATTTAATTTTATCTATGAAATGTAAGTCATAAAACTATAAGGGAATTTTACTGATATAAATGCTTCATATAATTATCAAGTTTACCTTTACTTTCAATACCTTCTAATCTCATATACTTTCTATGAAAGTATCAATAATTTTCTGTACATAATTTCATGTCGGGGGGGGCAAGATGGCCAACTGGAAGCAGCTTCTGAAAGAGGCTCCTATCCAAAGGGAAGGATAATGTCCAGAAAATGCCCAATTAAGCGGAAGACTGGGAGCCCAGCCAAGAGAGAAGTGATAACTGCAGGTCGCCTCTGCTGAGGCAAGCTACGACTCCAAGAAAGAAAGCTTCAGGTACAAAATTCATCTGAAAAGAAAAGTATCCATCCCCTCCCCCAGGAAAGCAGTAATTTTTTTTGTTTTTTATATTTCCTCTTTTTTCTCTTCATTTTCTTCTGCGGGTTTTCTACAGACAAGTGCGGAACTGTGGACCTTTTGTCTCACCCCATGGGAAAGTGCTTTGGGAAGTGGGGACTGCTTCTCCTGAGGGACCCTGCTGTGACTCTGAACACTCTCTTGCTAGGCAGAAAAATTAAACTAAAGTTTTCCCTGACATTCTGAACTTCCAGTATGCCCTTCCCCCCTTACCTGCTGAACTAGAAGTCTATCCCCTGCAGAGACTATGAGAGGAGGTTCTTGAGCAGCACCCCCACCTTGTCAGCCGGACCAAGGGCTAGACCCACAAGACACTCTGGGGGCTGCATTGAGCTTCCTCCGCCAACCACCCAAGTGGCCAGGAACTCTGCCTAGCGTGCACCATCCTCCAGCGGGCCGTGCTGCTTGGGCACCTGGGCTGGCCCCTGACAGGGGCTCCACCAAGCGTAGGAAACCCCCCAGCAGGCCCAGGGGCTGTGCTGACCACATGCGACCCCCCAGTGGGCCATGCCATCTGGGCAAGTGGGACCCCTGTTGCCAGGGACTCCACTGAGTGTGTGCGACTCCACAGCAGCCACGGCCTGTGGGCACCCAAGCACTCCCCAGCCAGGGCCACCCTGGCTAGGGACCCCAGTCCTCCCCCCGGTGCCCTCCCTGCCTCCAAACTGGACCCACCCATCTGGCCAGGGTCTTGGGAAGCCACGTGACCTCACACCCTCCCTCTGGTGCCCTCCCAACCTCTGTGTGGCGCCCTCCACCTGGCCAGAGACTGTAGTAGCCAATGGCTCTCTTGCCAAAATCACTGGGTGCCAGGCACTCTCAGTACCATGTGCAGCATCCCCAGCCTTCCTTTTGGATCTGTGTGTGCCATGCTCCACTCCGGAGCTGCTCCCACAGCCCAAACTCCCTGGCTGTGGCAGCGCCAGAGGAGCTACGCAGGATCACTTCCTACAAAAATCCAGCAACAATAGAGTGATCCCGATGGGGTCCAATCTTGGAGAGACACCTCCCCAACCCTGAGGATGACCAGAGACAATGGCAAAAAACAATCATGAGGCAGAATCAACAGAAAACTCTGGCAATATGAATAATCAGAGTGGATCAACTCCACCAAGGAACCATAAGGCAGACACATCAGAAGATCCTATGCATAAACTAATGGCTGAGATGTCAGAAATCGAATTTTGAATCTGGACAGCAAATAAAATCAACAGAATGGAGGAAAAGAAGGAACTAGAATTTCAAGCATTAATCCAAAAGATGTCTCAAGAATTCAATGAATTCAAAGACAAAATGACCAAAGATTTTGACACATTGAGAAGTTGCAGCCCTCAAAGATCCTCAGTAACAGAATGGACCAAGCAAAAGAAAGGATTTATGACATTGAAGGCAGAGCTTTCAAATGCTCCCAAATGTTCAAAGAGGAAGAGAATTAGAAGGCAAAAATGGATCATTCTCTCAGAGAGCTCTGGAATAACTCGAAGAAAACCAATATTTGTCTTACAGGGATCCCTGAAAATGACGACATGGCTTCACAAGACAGAGTCCCTTCTTCTTGAGATTATGAAAGAACTTTCCAGACATGCCAAGAGACTCTGAAATTCAGATAACAGACAGCTTCACAACCCCAGCACGACTCAACCCGAATAAGACATCCCCCAGGTACATCATAGTCAAATTCACTAAAGTTAATATGAAGGAGAAGATTCTGAAAGCAGCCAGACCCAAGAAAACCCATAACTTACAAGGGGAAGACTATTAGAATAATTGCAGATCTCTCTGCTCAAACCTTTCAAGCTAGAAGAGAATGGTCATCAACTTTTAATCTCCTAAATCAAAATAAATTTCAACTCAGGATTCTATAGCCTGTCAAACTGAGTTTCGTTTATGATAGAGAAATTAAATACTTTAATGACATCGACATGTTGAAGAAATTTGCCATAGCTAAACTAGCTCTCCAGGATATTCTCAGACCTATCCTCCACATGACCAGCATAATCCCCCACCACAACACTAAACTCACTCAGAAACTTTTGGTCAAATTCTAACTTCCGCAAAGGTGAAAGGATCAAAAATGCCCACTGGACTTTCAAAAGGTTTATCATTATTCTCAATTAATGTGAATGGTTTAAATTGTCCTCTAAAGAGGCACATGTTGGCTGACTGGATACAAAAACTTAGGCCAGATATTTGCTGCATACAAGAATCTCATATTGCCTTAAAAGATAAATATAGACTCAAGGTGAAGGGATGGTCATCTATATTCCAGGCAAATAGAAAGCAGAAAAAAAGTAGATGTTGTAATCATATTCACAGATACAATAGGCTTTAAACCAACAAAAGTAAGTAAAGATAAGGATGGATACTTCATATTTGTTAAAGGTAATGCTCAAAATGATGATATTTCATATTAATATTTAGGCACCCAACCAGAATTCCCCTCAATTTATAAGAAAAACTCCAACAGACATGAGCAACTTGATTTCCTCCAGCTCCATAGTAGTTAGAGATTTTAACACTCCTTTAGCAGTGTTGGACAGATCCTCCAAAAAGAAGCCAAGCAAAGAAATTTTAGATTTAAACTTAACCTTCAACATTTGGATTTAACAGATATCTACAGAACATTTCATCCCAACTAAATTGAATACACATTATTCTCATCAGCCCACGGATCATACTCCCAAATCGATCACATCTTAGTGCACAAGTCTAACCTTGGCAAATTTAAAAAAATAGAAATTATTCCTTGCATCTTCTCAGACCATCATGGAATAAAAGTTGAACTCAATAACAACAAGAATGTGCATACTCAAACAAAAACATGGAAGCAAAACTACCTCATGCTGATGGACAGATGGGTCATAGATGAGATTAAGAAGGAAATTACTAAATTTTTGGAACAGAACAAAATGACAATGAAGACATGAATTATCAGAACCTCTAGAATACTGCAAAGGCAGTCCTTAGAGGGAAACTTATAGCACTACAAGCCTTCCTCAAGAGAAAGGAAAGAGAGGAAGTTAACAACTTAATGGGACATCTTAAACAACTGGAAAAGGAAGAACATTCCAATCCCCAACCCAGCAGAAGAAAAGAAATAACAACAATTAGAGCAGAATTAAATGAAATTGAAAATAAAAGAATTATGCAACAGATCAATAAATCAAAAAGCTGGTTTTTTGAAAAGGTCAATAAAATAGATAAACCTTTGGTTAACCTAACCATGAAACAAAGAGTAAAATCTCTCATCTCAACAATCAGAAATGGTAAAGACAAAATAACAAAAGACTTCTCATAAATTCAAAAACTCATTAACAAATATTACCAGAAACTTTACTCTCAGAAATATGAAAATCTGAAGGAAATTGACCAATACTTGGAAGCATGCCACCTTCCAATACTTTGCCAGAAGGAAATGGAAATGTTGAACAGGCCTATATCAAGTTCTGAAATAGCATCAACTACACAAAATATCCCTGAAAAGAAATGATTGGTAAATATTGGTTTTCTTTGAGTTATTCCAGAGCTGTCTGAGAGAATAGTCCGTTTTTGCCTTCCATTTTTCTTCCACTTAGTAGGTTTCGGAGCATTCGAAAGCTTTGTCTTTGATGTCAGAAATCCTTTCTTCTGCTTGTTCCATTTTGTTACTGAGGGCTTCTGCTGTGTTTCTCAGATCTTTAAGGGCTGCAAATTCTTGTCTCGATGCATCAAACCATGGAATACTATGCAGCCTTAAAGAAAGATGGAGACTTTACCTCTTTCATGTTTACATGGATGGAGCTGGAACATATTCTTCTTAGCAAAGTATCTCACAAATGGAAGAAAAAGTATCCAATGTACTCAGCCCTACTATAAAGCTAATTTATAGCTTTCATATGAAGGCTAAAACCCAATTATAGCACAAGAATATGGGGAAAGGGGCAAGGGAGGGGAGGGGAGGGGGGAGGATGGGTGGAGGGAGGGCGATTGGTGGGATCACACCTACGATGCATCTTAGAAGAGTACAAGTGAAACTTACTAAATGCAGAATATAAATGTCTTCATATAGTGATTAAAAGGCCATAAAGGCTATGTTAAACAGTTTGAAGGAAATAATTCAGATTGTATATGAAGTCAGCACATTGTGCCCCATGATTGCAGCAATGTACACAATTATGATTTAATAAAAAAAAATACTTAATGTCAAACTCTAGGTAATGCAGAGTATTAGCCATGGATTATGTAGGTAGTTCCTATCTGGAATAAACTGACAAGCCCTGGCCCCTAAGCAAACTTGAAGTCGTATATGAGTGTCCTGGTCTTGACGCCAGCTTCCAGTTTCTTCACATCCACGTGGTCCAAGCAGTTTTCTGTCCTGACCCCTTTCATGCTGTTGTTCCCTGCAATACTGGCTGAACCCTTCTACAAAGCAACTTGTGGTCAAGTGTTTAACATGGCTAATATGTTGGCCATCGTATCATCCAGACAGGCCTCATCCAGTCAAAGAGCAACAGAGACTTTTCAAGCATCCTGTGTTCCTATGAGCAGATACTTGGTTGAGACTCCTTTTGGGGCCCTTCAAAACCCACCTCGAAGACTGTCCTAGTAAACCCAGTAAAGAGTGGAGGACTGGAAAATGACTCTGAAAGCAGAAAGTGAGGGTTCCTGCTTCTTGCTGTCCAAATGTTTGGGAACTTACACCCAATGCAGTGTGAGGGCACCAAGTGTAGTAAGACTTGAAGGCCGGCTCTAGCTCAATGCACTCCAATCCCACTACAGGAAGCCCAGCGCCTTGCTACCCTGGCTCCATTAAGATGGACATGATTCTCTGTCCTCCTCTGCTCAGAAGCTCTGAGGAGGATGGAGCTTCTTTTAGCAAATTCACGATCACCAGTAAGGTGGGCAAAAGCGCAATGAGGAGGCAGGCTCCACCCTCAGGAAGTCCCCTACCAGAGAGAGAGGAGCTGGTGCTGAGGGCCTGGTCCAAGACCTTTCCAGTCTAGCCAACTGGATGAAAAGTCCTGGGCTTTGCCCAGAGGAGCCCCCGTGCAGGCTGGGAAGGGCAGACTCACCCACAGGGCAAGAGGGACTGGTGGGGAGGGAGCTGGGCTATGTGGGCTTGTCCTCTGGTATGGAGGTCACAGGTCAGCGAGGCTGGAGCAATCAGAATGCAGCCCCAAGGAGGAGGACTGAGATGGATGATACCCAGGGACACCCTTATTTAGGAGCATCAGAGGAAAAATAGTGAGAGAAAGCCCCACATGGTGGGACAAATGGGAGAAATTCTCACTGTTTCTTTCCATCCCACCCCTGCCCTTGCTGTTGCTTAAAATGGGACTTTGAAATCTGTCCTCAGCTAGATGCCCACCAAAGCCAATGGTGCCTAGTCTGGTGAGAAGGCCCAGGCCCACCTGTCGTCCACCCAGGTCCTCATAGATATCACCCCTGCCTCCCATGCCAAGAGCTCCTCACTGTCCCTTCAGGAGTAACCAAAGACACCAAGAAGTCTGGGATCCTGCCTGAGCTGCCCTCATCCAGGCCAGAGCCTCTGGGGTCTCTAGACACAGCCAGATTTGACCACCATCTTGAGGCCAACATGATGCTTTTATTGGAAGGACTCACAGCCTGGCTTCCCCAGGAGGGACCAATTCTGAATGTGGACGTCCAACCTGGGAACAGGACTGACTCTGCCCCCTTCAGGGCCCTTGGCCAGGACTCTGAGGTGTGGAGTCCACAACCCCATGCCCAGCTACTCAACTCCAACCTTAGGAGGATGGGGGCCTGGTCCTCGGGGAGCCTGATTGCTGTCTTCTGATCCTCTCAATCGCTCCACAGCAGGATTAGAGGGAGGGAGTGTATCCAGTCTCAGGATCTGGGCATTGAGAATCCTGTTTTTGTCCACTTCCTCAATCCCAGTATGAGACAAGGTGTCCTTAGTCATCTCATTGTCATTCCTGCTTGTGACGGAGCCCTCAGAGGATGAGCCCTGAGACGTATCTTTCTGGGAGCTAGGAAAAGCAGGAACGCTGAGGCACCTTCCTCTGTGCCCAATTCCTGAGAGGTGGGGCTTTCTACCTCCCACAGGTCACCAGGAACCCAGGAGGGAACCTCACCTCTAGGGTCATTCCTGCTCCATCTCCTAACCCCAGCCAGACCCTTCTCTTTTATGTGTTCTTGGGTTTGGTCTACCATCCTCATCACTAGCATTTACTGAGCACTTGCCATGTGTCAAAGCCTGTGCCACCACTGTATGTGGGTGTAATCCTCTCAGAAACTGCGGGAAGGGAAGGATCTCATCTGCCTTACCTCTCTATGCCTCAGTGTTCTCATCTGTAAAACGAGGATAATCACAGGACATACCTCACATTTGGTTATTTTGAGGACAGAGTTAAGGCATATATAGAATAGGACCCACTACCTGGTAAATATGTTATTATTCCATTTTTCAAATGAAGAACCTGAGTCTCAGAGGTATGAGGTCACTTCCTTGTGCACACACTAGGAAGTGGTAGCACAGAATAGAAATCCAGGCCCTCTGGCTGAAGATCCTGTGTCCTGAAGAACTCTGCTCTCTTACTCTGCAGCATTGTACTTTCCCTCTCTACAGTGTGGTACCCTCCTATTCACCCTTCAAAGCCCTACTCAAATGTCCCAACTCCCTCCTAAATTAAAGTTCTTCTCTTGTTAGATCCTAAGGTCCTACATATCCTGCTTTCAGAATCCACTAGTGAAAACTGCTTGTGCATCTGTCTCCTCAAGTACTATGACTTACTCAAGGGTGGAAACCTCTGACTTCTTATTGACAGCTCAGCCCTGGCACAATGCCCAGCATATGTTGTCCTGGTGAGCATTTGAGGGAGGGAGGGAAGGAGGTGGATGGTGGGCAGCAGGGCAGCAGGAAGGTTAGAGGCAGCGACTCCTGTAGTTTAGAGCAGAGGACACTGTAGGACCTCAGGTAGCCTCTGCTCCACTTGGGCACTTCCCCCAAGTCCAGGAAGAGAGTGATGGGCTCATTGGCACCACCCCTAGCAGGGATGGTTCTGCCAATCAAGATAAGTCATGTTGAGGAGATGCTTAGGGAATAATAGGCCAGCAGTACCCAAGGAGGTATTAGGTGGAATCCAGTTCCCAAATGGGGTTCTGGACTACAAAGCCCAATAGGACAGAGGCATTAATGAAGCCTGGGTCATTTAAGAGGAGCAGAGAGTTCACTGACAGGAGAGAAGCTGTCCTCAGGGAGCCAGTTCCAAGCCAGTACCCTGAGCCCTGGGAGAGGAAGAAGCCCAGGGCATCTCTGAAGGCTCCAGGAAGGTATCCACCAAAGCAGTGCCTCCATTCAGACGAGCAGACAGGGTCAAGGAAATGGGACAACTTGACCCAGCAAAGTCAGGAGAGAAAGGTAGGATGGGAGCTGGCAGAAGCTGGGCTGCTCTGGACCTGGGCAGGCAGCAGCATCCAGAAGAGCTGGGAGATTTGTGTATACACAGACCTTTCTGGCAAAGGGGTACAGATGGATGATACCTGACTTCTGTCAGTACCAAGGGCTTCAGAACCAGGCCACTTACTGGCAGAGCTGGGACCTGGCACACCTACCTCCTCCTTTCTAGGAAGTAATCCAGGGTGTCGGAGAAGGGTTGATCTTGTGTTTCTGGCACCAGATAGGACAAGCCAGTGGCCAGGATAGTTAAGATGCAGCAGAGAAAGATAGGCAGATGGGAGGAGACCTTGTTGATGATTGTCAGAGATGTGATGGATCCAGCCCCGAAGAATAGAGCAGTGAGCCCCACACTTGTGGTCCTGAAAGTGAAGGCGAGAGCTCTTCTGGAGGCTTCTGGGCCAAGCATGGCTGGGATGAGAGAAGCAGCTCCTGAGAGCCCTCACCCTCTAGTCACTATTATGTCCCATTTCACTGTGTGACCGTGGGGGATTTAGTTCCTATTGATTCAAAGAAGACAGCACTTTCTATTGGGCCTCCCTCATGGGGGTCAGGAAGGGGAAAGGTTAGAACCATGCAGTGCTGTGTAGATATGGGGGCAGAAAGCACCGGCAGTAATGCTAGGTGGGCAGGAAGATGTTCCCCTGCTACCAACCATGGGACAAGGCTGAGCCTCAGAAGGATCCAAACACCTTCCAGGCAGTGAGTGCAAGGTGTTTACTGAGTCAGACCACCTGGGGCGTAAGCCCATCTCTGAGACTTACTATGACCTTGGTCAAGTGCCTTTATCTCTCTGGTCTCCTTGTTCAAAATATAGTTAATAGCATTTGTAGGCTTGGCGCAGTGGCTCACTCCTATAATCATAGCACTCTGGTAGGCCAAGGCAGGTGGATTGCCTGAGCTCAGTAGTTCAAGTCCAGCCTGAGTAAGAGTGAGACCCCATCTCTAAAAATAGCTCGGCATTGTGGCAGGCACCTGTAGTCCCAGCTACTTGGGAGGCTGAGGCAAGAGGATCACTTGTGCCCAAGAGTTTGAGGTTGCTGTAGGCTATAATGCCATGGCACTCTACCAAGGGCGACAAAATGAAACTGCCTCAAAAAAAAAAAAAAAACAGTAACATTTGTGGGAGTTTTTTGGATTGTAGTTGTTGTTGTTGATTGAGATCATCCATGCAAACCATTCAGCATTGTGCAAATCACCAGGTGAATGCTCAATCTCAGCTGCTGTGTGTGCGCCTTGTCATTATCTGTCCCTCCCCAACCTCCCTCACCCAGCATACTCCGTACCTGAGGATAGTGGGGAGGAGCTCAGCATTGGAGATGAACAACACAGTGTAAGCAGCACTCAGGCTGAACTGTGCAAGCACAATCGCCAGGATCTTTATGGATATCAGCTCTAGGGCCAGATAACACAGTCACCTAAATCTGAGGCCATCCTCCCCTCCAGGCATGTGGGGGAGGCCTGCCCATCAGTCCTCTCTTGATCCCTCCCAGAAGGCATCTGAATAGTCCTCCCTACCACCTGGTCAGCTGGGCAGCAGAATCAGGCATTCAGTCAGAGGGTCAGTGTGCAGGGGCCCAGCCAAGTTGGAAGTTAGGACATCTGCAGTAGGAGAGTTGGTCAGTGGGGATGGGGAGGCCTCACCCAGCATGACCTCACCCACTTCCTGGTACTCCTCAAGCCTCCACTCAGGGTCAGGCCTGCATCCTGTGTGCCAGGATCTAGCTCAGGGTGCTCCACATGGGCTCTGTGAGGTGGTCTGGACAGGAGGCATTTGTTCCTAGGGACTGAACAGCTGGGTTTGGCACTAATTGTCCCAGGATGCCCAACTCTGGGCTGCTAGATGAGTACTCTGAGGCAGTAACACAGGTATGGTGACATGAAAGTCCATATTCACCTGACCCATCACCCTCTGTAGACTCTGCCCCAGCCTTGCTCCCCACTCTGGACCTAGCTTTTCTTGACTCTGGAATGAAATCGAAGATCTAGGTTACATCCATTGGGAGTCTTGTTCCTAGTTTCTCTCACACATGTAAGTGTTTTACATATTTCTGCTTGACTCAGTACACATAGAGCCACTTTTTAAGAAAACCACCAAGGCCCCAGTGAGGTTGCTCAAGCCTGAATCCTAGAACTTTGGGAGGCCAAGGTAGGAGGATGGATCCCTTGAGGTGAGGAGTTTCAGACCAGCCTTAACAAGAGCAACATCCATGTCTACTAATACTGGAAAACTTACCCAACCATAGTAGGTGGGCTCACATAGTCCCAGCTACTCGTGTGGCTGAGGCAAGAGGATCGCTTGAGTATGGGAGTCTGAGGTTATAGAGATCTATGATGACACCACTGCACTCTTTAGCACAGGCTAGAAAGGAAAACTCAGTGCCACCCCACAAAAATCAAATAAAACCCCAACCAAGCAATAGATAATAATGAATTTGTTTTACATTTTATGTTTGCCAATCAATACTGCCCACATTTGTGCAAGGCAGGGTTCCATCAGAGATCCACACAGTTCCAGTACCCAGAGAAAGGGAGAGAGCCCCCCTCACTGCAAACCTAGACACAGCCTTCACTGTCCTGGCCAGGCCCCCACAGGGCTCCGGACTCAGGAATTTTAAGTGAGTTTGCACTAGCACTTCCCCGTGGCTCTCCAGCTCCATGTGCTGGGGCTTCCTGACATTTTGAAAATATTGCCTGTCCTCACTGCTTTCTTTTATAGTGGAGATCCCACAAGAGCAGGGCGCTGAGCCCAGGGAAGGACAGGCCTCCTAGTGAGAGCAGCTCCTGAGAACTGAACTAAAGATTCCACTCAATTTTTAGAGGCCAGGTTATTCCTGGAAGTTAAGGTTAATAGGGACTTTCCAGGCAAAGGGGCTACAGAAGAGAGGAGGGCCTGGTGCAGCAGTTAAAAGAATATTTTTGTTGTCATCTGTTTACGTTCAACATTAGATCTGCTTCTGGAGTGGGTTGGAATCAGCTAGGAAAATGCTACCAACTTTCCCATGCAAGAATGATCACTCTGAACAACAACATCCCCTTCCTTCATTTCTCTGAGAGTGTGGGGACCTTGTTTTGGGACCCTCCAGGGAGGGGCAGTGCTTCAGGTAGAGGCAGTAACAGGGTTGTGGACTATGGGTACAGGGAGCCGAATCCCAGTCACAAGTGCTGACCAGGGACCTAGGAAGAGGGTAGGCCGGGCAGACCCTTAGGATGGGGAGCTGTACCTCCAGGAAGGAAAATGAAGAGCAGGCACAGGATGGCCGCTAGGAGGAGAGTCACAAACAGGCTCCACTTCCTCTTTATCTGCTCCATAAGAAACATTGAGCACAGCCGGGCTGGCATCTCCACGAATGCAGGGATCAACTCTCTGAAGTAGATGTTCACACCAATATCTGTCATCTTGAGACTCATGGTATAATAGCTGTAACTGATGGTAAACCTGGAGAGCCAGGAGAAACATATACAGACAGACATACACAGGGCAGAGCCAGGGATAAAGACACGGGCAGAGGAGAGAGGGTCAGGGTAGGAAGGAGTGGAGGAGAGAAGTCGGCACAGAAACCCATTCTGTCTGTCACTGGGTTCTCTCCCCATGGCCTGACCATTCCCCCCTCCCTGACAGGAGTTTCTGGCCTGCTCATCTCCTTACAGTCCCTGTCAGCCAGTTCTAGGTACTCACCACATAGTGGCCAACACTACAATCAGGTTGCAGAGTCGCTTATTGTTATAGAAGTCCAGGATAGATGCCTTAATCACCTTCTTTCCATGGAGGTGCAGCTATAGGACAGACCAGGCCAGCCAGAGGCAGGACTGAGAACCAGCTTGCTCCCCATCCCCACAGGGCCCCCAAAGTCTGTGCCCCCACTGTCCCAGCTGGCTTTCCACCTGCCCCTGGCAGGGTTCAGTTTTGCTGTCACCACGGTCCTCCGCAGTGAGCTGGGGTCAGCTTCTGGAGGACTGCCAGCCCCAGTCCTGGCATGAAGCCTCCTACCTCATCAAGCAGAGCTAGAGGGATGGTCTTCTTGTTCACACTGGCTGCGTAGCACAGCACCTTCTTTGCCTCTTCCACATTCCCATTCACCATCAGCCACCGAGGGGACTCCGGGACCATCCTGCATGGCCCACCATTTTCTTATCTCACCATTTGAGGATGCACCAGATGCACCAATGACCCACATTGACCCATCTCAGTCTCAGTGGTGGCCATCCAGACCCAGCATGAGGTTACTTGAGATGTTGGAACCTTAATTAAAGGCCACCCCAACCTCAAGCTACCCTCTGCTCCTCCCTGGCTATCAGCCCTGCCCCTGTAAAACCCACACATAAAACCCAATTATTGCTTGGTGACGCACTAACCACCTGCTAGTTATGCTTTTGCCTCCTTTACTTATTCTCAGTCTTCTCTAAGACCTCACAGGACCTCTTCATCTACCCAAGGAGGTAGAGGGCACAACACACCAGCCCACAATCTCTAGTTGAGACTCCATTCTCATAGCTGGGATTTATCCTGTTTCCCAACCTTTGCAACATCTTGGAGAGTGTGACAAGGCAGGAATCCATGACTGACCCCGGGGCTTGACCCTGCTTGACTGCAGGGAGGAGTGAGTGAAGCCTCTACTCTGTCCTGTCTCTCCCCTGCCACATCTCTATTGCCTCTGGCCTGAGAATAACTTGCCCCTCCCATCCTACTAGCTTGTCAGTGTCCACACAGATTAACATGTAAAGTCCTCTGTGCCAGGAATTGTGCACAGCACACTTAAATATATAGTTTCATTTAATCCTCACCCAAATCTGGACCCAGTATGATTGTCCTAATTGAATTCTCAGCCTGGAGGAGCAAGGGCTTGCCCAAGGTCACAGAGGCAGAGCTGATACCGCCTCAATCTCTGGAGCTGCTACAACCTGTTCACAAAGTTATGCCATCACCCCTGCTCATTTCTTGCACCACCTCTCCCTAGCTTACCAGGACACTGTGGCTGGTTGCTATAAACATACACTCAGGATGCTGGAGACAACTTCATTCTCTCTACTATCCTGCCCCTCTGCTTTCCTTTCAGAGTCTAGCATCAGTCTTCTTTTTCTCCCCTAAGGCTGAGGAAGTCCACTAGAGACAAGAATCAAACTGAGATTCTCCAAAAAGCTGGGGGATTGACCTTATGCCCACTGTATACAAGAATTTTCAAAAGATAGCAATTCTCAGGAACAAAGGAAATGGGAGAGAAATATGACAAATGCACAGAAGCCCAAAAGTTGGCAGAGGAGCACTTCTGACCACATCAGCAAGTGCTCTGCTCTAAATGTATGTATTCTCCCAAGTTCATATGTTAACATTTATCTCTAGTGCCATAGTATTAAGAGGTGGGACCTTTAGGATGTGATTAGGTCATGAGGGAAGAGCCTCTTAAATGGGATACGTAACTTTACAGGAGAAGCCCAAGGAAGCTTGTTCATGGCCTTCCACCACAGGAGGATGCAGGAAAGAGCACTGTCCAAGAGGCCTCATCAGACACTGAGATGGCTGGTGCCTTGACCTTGGACTTCCTAGGCTCCACAACTGTGGACAATAAACTTCTGTTGTATATTCACCACTCAACCTAAAATATTCATTAAATGGACCAAGACAAATGGTACCAAGAGTGAGGAGCTGCAGTAACAAATGTAGAGTGGCTTTGGAAGTGGCTAATGGGCAGAGGCTAGGAGAGTTTGGAGGTACATGGGAAAAGCCTGAATAAGCCACTAATGGAAAGTTAAGGGTGACTCTGGTGAGGGATTGGGATAAGAGGAGCAAGTAAAGAAAGCCTCAATCTTCTTAGAGATGACCTAAGTAGTCTCAAATAAAATGGTGATAGAAATGTGAATAGTGAGGCCATTCTGCTGTAGTCTCAGATGGAAATGAGGAATATATTGGAAACTGGACTAAAAGCAAGTCTTATGATAAAATAGCAAAGAGCGCTCAGGTAAATGATAATCATGACCCATTGTTTTATGGAAGAAGGAACTTGTGAGTGATGATATAGGACATTTGGCAGAAGAAATCTCTAATCAGACTGTCGAGGGTACTGCCTGGTTTCAGTCTCTTGACTGTTTATCGTAAAATGCAAACAGACAGAGAGAAATTAAAGATAGACTTTATATTCAAAAGGAAGCAGAACTTAAAGATTTTGGAAATTCTCAGCCTGGACATATTGTTTTGTTCGGTGTGTTTGGGACAGAACACTGAGGATGTGGCCTAGCTACTGTTCGAAAAAGAGGCTGGTGTGGGTCAGCAGAGGCCAGGTACTATTCATGAAGACACTAAACAGTGACCTCAAAGGCATGATGGAGATTGTTCTCCTCCTCCCACCACAGGCCCAGATTGCCAAGGTGAGGGAACAGAACTATGTCACAACACGGACAGCGAACACCTACAAAACATTGGTGCTCACTGCTGGGAGCTATGCCAACTCTGTGCTCCCCACATTCAGGTGCATCCATCCTCAGCCAATCCATGTGTGAGGGTTGCACCACGTGCAATAACCCTGCTGCAGGTTGCAGTGGCCATCCCTCCTGAGGTCATGGGTAATAAACCATGGCAGTGTTCACGTGATGCCAACTCTGCAGGAGCCCACTGTATGAGAGCTGTGCTTACATCACTGCCTCCAACTAGATTTCCAAGTATTTCCTGAAGAACCTCTGTGCTGAGGGAAAGAAGACAGCCATAGGGACAGGGCCACCATGGTGAGCCCCTCCTAGAGCAATGCTCAGCAGGTCCATGGGGGGCAGGGCCACCCTGCACATCCCAGACTGCCAGAGCCTCCAGCCTGCATGTCCAGCCTGGGATAGCTGCACGCACTTGACTCCAGTGGCCGAGAGATGCTGCTTGGGCTGCATTCAGCAAAGTGCCCAGGGGTGGAGTTGCCCACAGCCTTGGGGACCCAATGCCTGCCCCCGTGTGTGCAGAAGGCAGGACTTTGAATCAAAGAAAATTACTCAGGAGCCTTAAGAGGTGGTATTTTCCTTGTTTGGTTTGGATTTGGTTGGGACCTATTATCTCTGTCTTCTTTCCTATTTCTGTGGTTTAGAATAGGAATTTCTCCCCTGTGCCTGTCTCATCACTGTATTTTCATAGCACATATTAGTTTGATTTCCTAGGCTTAAAGCTGGAGGGGAATGTGTTTCAGGGTAAATCATGCTTGAGTGTCACCTATATCTGATTCATATTTTTTAATTGATTTTATATATTTTTTTATAATTTATAGAGAAAGGATCTCACTCTGTCTCCCAAACTGGAGTGCAGTGGCACAATTATAGGTTACTGTAGCCTATAACTACTGTACTCCAGCCATCCTTCTGCCTCAGCCTCCCAAATAGTTAGGACTACAAGTGTATGTGACCATCCCTGGTTAACTTTTGAGTATTTTTCAGAGTTGAGGTATCTTTATGTTCCCAAGGCTGGTATTTATCTCCCAGGCTCAAGTGATCCTCACGATCCTTATGGTTCTTCCAAAGTGAACAGGAGTGAGCCAATGTGCCTGGGCGCAAATGATATTTAGATGATACTCTGGACTTTAGGCTTTTTAGGTGACGCTGAAACAAGTTAAGACTTTTGGGCCTACTGGGAAGGAATTAATGTATTGCATGGAGAAAAAAACATGCATTTGGGAGGGTTATAGAATTAATGTGTGTCCCTCCCCCAAATCATATACCCCACCTTTCTGCCCTGCCCTACCCCTTTACCTCTAATACAACATTATTAAGAGGCAGGACATTCTGCAGGTGGGTAGGTTATGAGAGCAGAGTTCTCATGCATTTGATAACTGGCCTTAGAAAAGTGGCCAAAGGGAGCCTTTTTGTCCCTTTTGCCATGTGAGAAAACATAGAAGGTGCCATCTACAAAAAGCAGACCCTTGCCAGACAGTGGATCTCCTGGTACCTTGATCTTGTGATTCCCAGTCTCCAGAACTGTGAGCAATAAATTTGTGTTGTTCATAAATTACCAGGCTAAAGTTTGGGTTGTTTTTTTTTTTATAGCATCCTAAAGAGACTAAGATAGCTGGCAAAGTCCTGGCCACATGGAATATGCTGGGAAACGTAGGAGACCTGTCACACTTGCTTGGGTATCTCAAGGACTGCCAAACTGGTCTCCAGCATTTATAAAACCTGGGAGGTCTCCAAGTCAGCTACATGCACTCACTCTTAAATGGTAATCCCACTTATTATCATCCATACTATGTACAGTGCACTGCTTCAAACACGGGATTTATAGCCAGGCAGGTAAGTTAAAATCCCTGGTCCCTCACTTAGCTGTGTGACCTTGGGCAAGCTATTTCCCCCTTAAAGCCTCAATTCTCCTTTCTTTCCACCTACTATTGCATGAGATTAACACCTACCATGAAGATTAAATGTGATGGTGTCAAGATTAAAAATGACAACTGCTTCATGTAGAACTGCCTAACCCTTCACACATGAGTTGTTTCAGCTGTCTTCCCCTCCCCTCCCTCTCTGTCTTCACCTCTGTCCCTCCCATTTGTGCACCTGCCCTCAGTCAGCCTTGCCTTCTCTGCTTCTCAACCCCTCCTTCTCACTCCTCCAAGTTTTCCTCCATCAGTTGTCCTCTCCTAGTTTCAGTCCCTCACATTGCTCTCTGAGACTCCCTTACAATTATACAAATAAGCTGCCCATTCCTGCCTCACGGCACAAGTCATCATTTTCTCCCTTTTTCCCCACAAGATTCCCCTTCAGGGTGGCTCCACTGCTTCAGTTCCTAGACTCCTCAAGAAGGTCACTGAAGCCAGCAGACCCTTCCCCAGCCTCACCTCTGTTGCCTTTGAGCCTGACCCTTCCCTTGTCCTTGAACACCTGCCTTTCAGCACTCTTCCTTCTGGCTTTCTGACCGCCTATCTGATGTCCATTAAATTGTCTCCTCTGGGGGTGCTAATGCCAGGGATGCAGAGGCTCTGCCCTTGGGTCCTTCTCCCAGGGAAATCCTACATATTTCCACAGCTTCAGGGCCCCTCCACCCCCTCCATATGCAGCCCATCAGACCCAGCCCTGTGCCTGCCCTGTACTTGTTAGCTCACCAGATAGAGATGATGAGGGGGAACAAAGGTGCCCCTCCCAGGAGAAACAGCAGCCGCCAGTGTGGAAAACTGTAGGCAAGCCACACTAGGAACAGGATTCCCACAGATAAAAAGCAGTGTCCCAGGATGATGGCATGGGCCCGGTGCTCAGCCACTAGCCATTCTGTAACTGTGAAGAGGTCAAGGGGACAGAACAATTGTCAGCTCAAGATTCCCAGGGTACCCAAGCATCCAGCCTTTTCAGATACCTGCCTTGATCTGGACAGTTCAGACTGGACACAGGGTCTTCTGCCTGGTTGTGATCTGCACTAGGTCCAGAGACAGTCCCTCAAAGCCAGGAAGAGTGCCTATGCTCCCCCAGGGCACACCCTGGACTGCTTGCCTGACCTCCTGATCTCATACATAGCTTCTTATTGCTGCTCAACCTGGCAGATCACTCTCAACCCCTCCTTCCCAACCATATGGCTCTTATAGAGATGACCTGGTGCTATACACAATATCCCACTTGGGACCTGACACAGGGTAAGGCAAGCAATCATTGTCCTCACCTTTGACCTGAATGTATTAGTGCTCTGGCCATGAGGCCTATGGCTTGGTGGAGGACCTCCCAAGGAGAAGAGGTCACCTTCCAGGGAACTTTAGACACCCCAGGCATTTGCAATAATAAGACTGCACTCAGGACTTTAGCATCACATAGACTGGGGTTCAAATCCCAGCTTCTTCACTGAAGTGTTGTGACTTGACCCTGAGCAAGTTGATTACCTTCTCTGAAGTATCCTCCTCAGCTAAAGGAATTTCATAATTTTTGCTACTGAATAGAGTATTGTCAGGATGAAATGAAACAATGCATATAAAGAGTTTAGCAGCTGCCTGGCCTTTCTGCAAGGCTTAATAAATGTAAGCCCTGCGGGTGGAGATAAACAAGGAGGAAGTATGGGGGAAGGAAAAAAGGAGGGGATGTGTGAGGTATGAGGGGTTTAAGGTGGAGGATGAGGGTAGAAGGGCAATCTGGGCACAGATGATCTTCAGGCAGCTAAAAGTGGAGATTCCTTCCACTTCCATTTTCCCAATTAGGTCCTGAATGTGTGTCCTGTGGGCTTCCACCAGCTCAGTCCCACACTGGAACACCCCACTCCTATGCCTCCACCAAGCCCACCATGCCCAGGCTGCCACTGTCTTTGTGCCTTGCCCTGCCCCTTTACGGTCACCTAAGGATGTACTGGAGATGACATAGCCCACCATCGCCTGCGACACACAGAAGCGGAAGAACAAATACTGGTTAAAACTGTTCACAAAGGCTGTCCCAAAGCCGAAGATGACCAGGCCCAGCAGCGACAGCAGGATGGCAGGCTGGCGGCCAAACCTATAGGAGTGAATGGGAGGATGAACAAAGTGCCAGGATCTCCTTGGCTGGCCCCAGTCAGACAACTGAGCCAGTACTTAAACCTTACATGGAACCTGAGAAGACTATACCACTGCCTCCCCAGCTTAAGAATCTTCACCTTCGAATGCCCAGGAGGAGAAAGTGAGGTAACACAGGGAACTTTGGGGACTCACCTGTCACTGAAGAGCCCAAAGATGAGAGAGCCTATCAGGATCCCTGCCATGAACATAGTCTGTACGGTGTCCTTGTCTGGCTCCATGTCACACACCAGGTCAAACTGTGGGTCAGATACAGAGATCTGCCCAGGCTCTGCCTCCACAGGTTGACCTCAGGCTAATGACTTCCCCTCTCTGAGCCTCAGTTCCCCCACCTGTTCAATGAGGATGGGGGCACATCTCTGGGCCTGTGGGGTAACCACGGACGACCCAACACAAAGCACACCTCAACATTCAGTGATCGCTTCATGTTGCCAGGATAGATCCACCCATCTTGGCAAGTATCTGTGTGGTTGAGGCCAAACTGGATAATAGAAGGTAGATCCCAGGGCACAGGTAAGTACATGTGACATGTCAGAAAATTGCCTCTGTGATCTTGGGGCAGTGTCAGATTCAGCTGCTCAGCCACTGTCAGGTTGGGGCCCACTGCCAGGATCCAGCTGGTGTTGCAATAGTGCTTGTCATTTCCAAACACGAACACATCCGCAGACATGAGGAAGCCTGCCATGATGTTGGGGATGAAAGTGAGGGCCACCAGCCTCCACTGGAAAGTGCCAAACTCCCCCACTGCATCTAGAACATTAGCAAATTTATCATCCTTTTTTGTGCAAATGGCTCTTAATTTGTTTAACAGCACCTCCACAGACTGGGTATGGGAATACATTAATGCCTCAGGCTGGTTGAAGTTCCAGAAAGTGTCCTGTGATCCTCTCTCCACCTTGGGGTTGTTTTCTCATACCATCTGTTCAAAGAAACAATACAGTTTAGTCTCTACTAACACCCCTGCTGGCCTGGATGTCAGAGACCAACATGGGAGCCACTTACCAGAACTGCCTCTGGCTTCAAACCTTAATGTTATCAGTACTTCCCTCTTTTGTTTCTAAAGTCTCTTAGTATAATTTCTCCACCATTGACCCAACCATCTCTTCTAGTACAAGCTTAGATTTTTAGTGGTTTAGAAAGTGTTGTGCTTCTGTTGTCATGAATGACCAAGTTCTTAAGACCCCTCCTACAACTTCCCCATGACCTAAACTTTCTTTACTCATACATTGAGGCACCAGTGGGCTTGCAAAAGGTAGGAGAGAGACTCTCCAACACAAACGAACAAAGACCTGCATCAGGGGTCCAGCGGCTGAGGCCCATGAGGAAGGCTGAAAGCCTTGGCCACAGGAGGTGGGGAGCCATGGCTGATGCAGGGGGCACCATAAATAGTAGGGTGACAGACAGCAGCATGGAGCCAAACTGCACAAGCAGGTAAGGGGCAGGAGGAAGGTAAGCAGTACTGACCATAAGGAGATTGTTATCTTGGAAATGCAACAAGGAGAGAAACTAAGCTTAAAACTGCTTTGAGCCAAAACCCTCAGTAGACCTAAAAGCCCCTGAGTAGGGCACACTTTGGCTCTGAGCAAACACAGAAACAGGCCTCCTCTGAGGAAAATTTCTTCAAGTTCAGGCTGCAGGACTCTGACAAATGAATGTCAAGTGGAGAGGTTATGGCTTGAGAAGGCAAGCCCTTCTGACAGTGAACAGAACTCAGAGACAACAGAGTTGGATTGCAGGTGTTGGGACTGCCAGATATAGAATGTAGAATAGCTACCTTATGAACTTCCTAAAGAAATAAAAGATATAATTGCAAAATGAACTTAGAATTAGAAGAAAGAAGACAACTTTGGAAGGAAGACAGAAGGGTACATGTCATATCTATTAAGTATAGAGTATAAATGTCGTAACACAATAATTAAGTATATATTAACCAATGTGATGTAAATGCTCCTAATTCCATATGAAATCAGCACATTATACCCCATAAATGCATTAATGTGTGCATGATCTGTGTGTTTATGATTTAATTAAAAAATAAATAAATAAGTAAAAATCAAATATGCTTAAATGTTTTCCGTCATGTTTCCCAACCCACCACCCACTGACTGCAGGAATGACTTCTCAGAGCATCCCTCGCAACTCAGTCAGCCGCTGCATTATCAGTGTTTTATGTCTCAAAGCAATTTATTTTATTCTGTATACCAGAAAAGTCCTCCATATAAACTAAAAGCCAATTCATTTTAAATGGCCCATGTTATCCTTGCTCTTTCCTCTGGAGAAGCACATATTATGGATTTCCACTTTCACACAGCAGCCTTCAGCTCTGAAGCAGGTGACAACAAACCACCGCTCTTGCTTTTTTAAATACGGTTTACTGAAACATAGCTTTATCTGTTCTTTTTGAGACAGCAACAGAGTTGAGTAGTTACGACAGAGACCTTATGGCCTATAAACATAAAATATTTACTATTTGGCCCTTTACAGAAAAAGTTTTCTTATCCCTGCTCAAAGTTTCTCATGCTGTCTATGGTGAATGACCCATTTTCTTGTTTTATTTTCACTTTCTAGTCTCACACAGACCAAGATACTTTTGTACAACTCAGTACATTAATTATTAAGATATGTGAATATTTTTAATTATACAAAATACAAACCTTAATGTTTTATTGGATCCACCAGCACAAACATGTATTTCTACAAATATAATTTGAAACAAATACTATGAGAAATAGAAAAGAATTACAGAAAATGTTCCTGGTTTTTCTTGAACTATATGAGGGATGACATTCATACTTTTTTGTTCTTCAGCTGTTGTAACCTAAATAAAGAGTTTGCCTTAAAAAAAAAATCAAATCTGATTAAATGGAAAGTTGTAGTTGTTGATTTTAAAAGAAAATTAATCATATTTGACACAAAGAATTAGTACATTGGAATATATAGCTGAAATGTGAAGGAGAGGTACAGAGACTTGGTAGATAGAAGGTTTAACATGTATCCAACTGGAATCCCAGAAAGAGAAAAGGAGAAGCATTATTTAAAGAAATAAAAACAATTACTTTTCTAAAACATGAGAAATATTAATCTGTTGATTCAGGAAACAACTGATCTCAAGGAGGATATAAATGAAAAAGAAACCCATGGCTAGAAACATTGTAATGAAGCTGCAGGACACCAATGAGAAAAGATTTTGATAATCAGCTAAAGAGAAGACAGATCACTAATGAACACCCTCAGTGTCTGCAATCGAGAAGTACAAGCTGTTAAGCAATAAGGAAGTCAGAGAGTATAAACAATACCTTCAAAATGGGTATAGAAAAATTACAGTGTGGCTAAAATTATTTATCCAGCAAAATTATCTGTTCTCTCTTTCTCTCTGAATATATCCTTACCATGTGAACTTTATAATCAATTGTTGATATTTAAAAAATAGCTGGCTGTACTTTTGATGAGATTGTATTGAATCTGTACATTAAACAGGACAGAATTTACATCTAACAACGGTATGAAATCTTCTAATCTGGGAGCATGGAATGAAGACAAGTAGATAAAGATAATCTTCATTTCTTGAATTAAAAAATCTTTTGGATACTTCACGGGAGAAGGAAGAAATCACAGTGGAAAATTTTAAATATTCATAAGTGAGTGATAAAACCATATCATACCAAAAATTATTGGAGGTATAAAGTTCAACTTTGTGGGAAATTTAGAGCTTTAGTGTTTTATTATAGAATATTAAAAATATTCTAAATTGATCAACTAAATTTCTAACATAAGAAGTGAAGAAGAAAACAAAAGAATAAACCAAAATAAAGTAAGAAAAAGTGGCAATAAAGTTAAGACAAAAATAGAGGAAAAAAAACAAAAATGTAAGGGAATTAACAAAGTCCAAAGTTATTCCTTAAATAAATTCATAAGCAGAAAAATCTCTGGTAAAATTATATAAAGAAATACAAAAGTAGCCACAAATAAGTCTTATGTGTATACAAAAGGGAATATACAGATATGACAAGTTTAAACATATTAACTAAATACTAACATCAACTTTATGCCGATGAATTTCAAAAGTTATATGTATTAAGTTCCTAGAAGAAAATTATTGAAAATAGAATTAAGAAAAAATAGAAAGCCTTACAATTTCTAAAAAGACTAAACAATTAAAGTAGGAGTTAAGAATCTCCCCTCAAAAAAACACAAGCTCCCAAACTTATACAGAACAACTTTTTTTCAGACAGTAAGAGAAGATGTACTCCCAAGTCATTCTTACTTTGATTACAAAACTAGAAAACTGCAATACAAGAAAGGAAACTACAGATTCATTTCATTCATAAAAATAGATACAAAATCTCTAAAAACAATATAAGTAAACTAAATTTGATAATATATTAAAGAAAAATACAGCAATGTCAAGATAGTTTTAACCAAGAAATGCAAACATGTTTTTACTATTAGAAAATACAAAAATACTTCTATAACTAAATTAACAGAGTAAAAGCATGGGATTAGGTTTACAGATGCAAAAAAAATTTATTTGATAAAATTCAACACAGATTTATGATTTTTTTAGCAAAATCCTAGGAAAAATCGGAATTTCTTTGATGTAATAAAGAAAAATCTATCCCTCTCCCCATCAAGGCTCTAACGGTGAAATGTTAAAATTATTCCACTGAAAATTAGGAAGAAGACAAAGATTTTCCCATAATCACTTCTTCAACTGGCCTTGACAGAGCAATAAGATAAGGAAATTAAAGGCATGATGATTGAAAAGACAATAAAACCCCAAAGATACTGCATATAATTAGATACAACAGGAGAACTTAGGTGAATAGATAAAAGACAATTGCAGGGAGGTGGAGCAAGATGGGGATCGTTTGGCAGAGCTCTCCTAGTACAACCGGGAAAGAAAGAGAACCCAGTCATACATGGCACAGAGATCATACCCGGAGTCATAGATTGGAGTGCGCAGGCATGTGGTGGTATACAGGAGACAGCATGTGATCCAGAGAGATGGAAATCTGACACACTAGGCAAATGATTGGGAGCTGGTGGGAATGGATGGCACCCCACATAGGTCCAGGGATAGGAAGAAGTCTTTCCGCAATTTTTGGATTTCAAGAGAAGCTGTACATTGAATGGAAAGCTTGGAAGAGTGGGCGGCCTCCAGCAATATTCAGCAGCCAGATTTGAGTGCCAGTTGGAGTGGATTTGTCATCAGTTTAGTGGAAGGTAGGGCACCTACACTGGAAAGGTCCCAGCTACCAGGGGGCCACCACTGTGGGAAGGTCATGAGAAGGTTGTGAACAGTGGGTCTAAAGCATGGCCTTCTTTGTTCTGCCTCCCTGGATAAGAACTCCACTCTTGGCACAGGCTCAGTGGCTTGTGCATTCAATGGGAACAGTTGTCAGGGGAGCACTGTGAGACCTGCTCCTGAAGGATTCTGGAAAGTTTTATGATTCCAAACCAGCAGGGTGTGAAAGCTCAGGAAATGATCAGGTGATCACCAAGGGCAACTAAGTATGAAACCAGGACCATGAGTGGGAACTAGATAGAGGTTGTCGGCTGTGTTCTCCATCCATCTAAAAAGCCACAGTGCCATTTAGTGTCTGGGCCATATATTGCAACATATGTATATATATGCTATATATGGTGTATATATATATATATATAAATATCTGTAAATATATACAGATATATAAATATACTATACAGATATAATATATATATATAAATATCTGTATATATATATAAATATCTGTAAATACACCATATATAGCTTATATATACATATGTTGCAATATATGGCCCAGACATTAAATGGCACTGTGGTTTTTTAGATGGATGAACACTAAATGGCACTGTGTTTTTTTAAATATATATATATATCTGTAAATATATACAGATATAATACATACATTATAAATATTTTATACAAATATATATATAAATATCTGTGTGTATATATATATATAAATATCTGTAAAAACACCATATATAGCTTATATATACATATGTTGCAATATATGGCCCAGACACTAAATGGCACTGTGGTTTTTTAGATGGATGGAGAACACAGCCAACAACCTCTATCTAGTTCCCACTCATGGGGAACTATATATATAAATATATTTACAGATATTTTATATATATATATATAATATATATATATATATACCATATATAGCTTGTATATACATATATATTTATATATATACTATATATAGCTTATTGATAGTATAAGCTATAAAAATATAAAAATTTATTTTAAAAACTATAAAATACTATAAAGTAACAAATTTATTTAAAAACTATATATTATAATAAAATTATTTAAAAACTATATATATCCACTATATATATTTATATTTTATATACACTATAAAAATTTGTTTAAAAAACTATATATATGGCTATTAGAGCTCTTATTGTTGTGTTGTGTTGTGTCTTTTGCTAATTTGTTTTGTTGGTTCTATTCTTAACATTCATTTTTACTTTCATCTAGAGAAGGGCTCCTGTATTTTTCGGTTACAGTATTTTAACCTCATTTATTCTATGTCACTGTTCTCCATTTTCTCTTTTGATAGAGACTCTTCAACTGTTCTCATCTTTCCCACATAAATTGCTAGTGCAACACCCAAGATAGTTCCTCCTCCTTTTTTCCCAATTAGTCATTCTTATTTCTTTCCTTTTTCCTCTTCTCACCCTCTCCTTTATTTCATACAACTGTATTTCTAATTCCCTATAACTATTGTTATTTTACTATTATTATTTTCTTTTTTTCTTTTCATGCTGAAAACTGGGATGGCACACCAATGGTCAGGCATGGCAGTACTCTGGCTCAAAGAGGCCAAGAGATCATGGTCTAGAGAACCATTCTACCTTTGACCCTGGGAAGAAAGTATTGGCAATTCCACATTGTAGAATGTTTCTATTTCTATTTCATTCATATTTAATTTTTCCTTCTTGTTTCTTGTTTTTCCTCTTTCCTTTCTCTTCATATTTTTGGCAGAGGAAAAGACTGGCTTTGCTCAGACTGGTAAGGAGCTCCTGATTTCAAGGAACCCAACTGATCTAGACCCTCAAAATCCTTGAATTATAGGCATGGCCTTAACACCATGCTAATCAATACCATTTCTTCTATCATTCTCATTCTCTCTTTCGTCCTCCTTCTCTCCTGTTCTTTAATTTTTTTTTTTGATCCCACCTCCTTTTTTCTTTTCCTTTTCTCTTTCCTCTTTCCTTCTTTTCTCTTCCCTATTTCTTGTTTCTCCCTACATGCTCTTTACCTTTCTCTTCCTTTTGCCCTTACACCAGGAGAACACTTGAACATCTAAATTCTGATACAACTTAACTTGAAGAAAAGGAGAAAGTGAGAAGTAAAAAGGCAAACAAAAAAGTGAACAAGAAGAAAGCACACATGAGGAGGAACCAACAGAAAAATTGAGGAAACATGAAAAACTCCAAGGAACTATGAGGCAGCTACTGCACTCTATGTGTAAGACTCTATGTATAAGGAATTAATGGATTTGACAGAGGGAATTAAAATATTTATCATAAAGACAATAAAAGGAATAGATAAAAAAATTGAAAGACAGAACCAAAAGTTGGACAAGAGATATATAGAACATAAAAAGAATAGGGTGGAGCTTAAAGAAATGAAGGAGATAATCAAGGAATGGAAAGATGCAATAGAAATGATTAAAATTAGATTAGATCATGGAGAAGAAAGTATCTCAGATGTAGAGGATAAAGTTTTTGAGTTAACATAGGTAGAAAATAGGTGGAAGAGAAGAGAGAGAAAGCAGAATAGTTACTTAGAAAACTCCCAGACTCCACAAAGCATTCAAACATATGAATATTAGGGATCTTTGAAGGGGAAGAAGATTTTTCCCAAAGTAATGGCAGCCCTACTGCAGACTATCACAAAATGAAAACTTCCCAAGTTTTACTAAAGACTCCTTTTATATGGATATCGAACCCTGCATCATCTCAACTCAAGCAGAGCATCTCCAAGACACTTTGCAATGAACCTGTCCAAAGTCAGGATGAAAGAGACAATTCTCCCATTAACCAGGGTAAGCATTAACTGGCCTACAGGGGCAGAGCCATTAGGATAACAGCAGACTTTTGAACCAACACTTTCTAAGCCAGAAGAGAATGGTCATCTGCCTTCAACATTCTTAAACAATTCAATTTTCAGCCCAGAATTCTGTATCTTGCTAAACAAAGCTGCAAAATTAATAGAGAAATTAAAATTTTGCAGATGCACAAACAGTGAGGATATATGCTGCAACAAGACCAGTTCTAAAGGAAATAATTAAACCTATTCTCAACACTGACCATCACAATGGACCACTGGCAAACTAAACACCCAGAACCTAAAGGTCCAGACTTTCCTTCACAATGGTGCAAAGGATAAAACTACACAATGGAGGCCCAGCACCCATGGCTCAGTGAGTTGGGCACTGGCCACACACAACAAAGTTGGCAGGTTCGAGCCCAGTGTGGGCCCACTAAACAACAATGACACCTGCAACCAAAAATCAGCCAGGCGTTGTGACAGCCAAATGTAGTCCTAGCTACTCGGGTTGCTGAAGCAAGAGAATAGCCTAAGCTCAAGAGTTTGAGGTTGCTGTGAGCTAGCGACATAGTGACACTCTGTCTCAAAAATAAATAAATAAATAAATAAATAAATACAACTACACAAAAGAGTTTCACAAAATAAAATGAATACAATTCTGACACATTTATCAATTCTCTCAATAAATGTCAATGGATTGAATTCAGCAATGAAGAGGCACAGGCTGGCTGATTAAATGAAAAAAATGACAAGACATCCATATACTGTCTCCAGGAAATGGACCTAACATTGAAGGACAAATCAATACTCAGGGTTAAGGGTTGGAAAACAGTACTCCAAGCAAATGGAAATCAGATGAAAAGAGGGGTTACAAACTTATTCTCAGATACAAGCAAATTTAAAGTAACTAAAGTTAAGAAAGACAAACATGGACACTGTATACTGGTCAAAAGAACAATACAACAAGAAGACATTTCAATTTTAAATATTTATGCATCCAACTTAAATGCTCGCAGATTTATGAAACAGATCTTGACTAGCCCGAGCAATATGACATCCCATAACAGCACAATAGTCAGGAACCTACACCCCTATGACAGAACTGGACAGATCCTCTAATCAGAAACTAAACAAAGATACAAAGGACTTAAATGTGACCCTAAATAAATGAGCTTAATAGACACATACAAAACACACCTTCTCAAAGTTAAAGAATATACATTTTTCTTATCAGCCCATGGTACACACTCCAAAAGAGACCACATCCTAGAAAATAGATCAAACCTCAGCAAATTAAAAAAATAGAAATGATACCTAGTATCCTCTCAGATGACAAGGCAATAAAGGTGGAACTCAACTCCAATAAAAACATTCATCCCCACATAAAGACATGGAAACTAAACAACCTTATGCTGAATGAAAATTGGGTTCAGGAAGAGATAAAAGAGGAAATTGATAAATTCCTCAAACATAACAACAACAAAAACACAAGTTACCAAAATCTGTGAGACACAGAAAAGTAGTCTTCTCGGGAAGAGGGAAATTTATAGCATTAGATGCTTATATATGAAAAACAGAAAGAGAAAGCATCAACTAATTCACAAGCCATCTTAAGGAATTGGAAAAAGAAGAACAATCTAATCCCAAACCCAGCAGAAAGAAAGAAATAATCAAAATTAAATCAGAGATTAATGAAATTGAAAACAAAAGAATCATTCAGAAAATTAATAAAATAAAAAGTTGGCTTTTCGAATCAAGTTGAGAGGGTGGACCAAGATGGTGGCCGAGTAACAGCTTCCTTGCAACTGGGCACGGTGAGACTGAGGAGAGAAGACTTCAGGCATCTCTGGCAGGCGGGAGCTGCCCAGAAACTTCCCTTTGGGGACACAGGGAGACAGTGTGAGACTCCTGGACACCCTCAGGAAGGCAAAAGCAGCGGAGATTGGGTAAGTGGTTGCATGTGTTTCTTCAGTCTAATCCTATCAGCAGCTGTGGGTGGGGCAACAGTGGGACTGCAGGCTGGAAAGGCCTTGCCTGTGAGCTGTTCGGGTTTCTTTTGGATTTGGCACTCGGTTGAACTGCCTTGGGAGAACTTGGGAGAACTTGGGCAAGAGTGCAGGGGTCTTTGGGTGTTGTCTGGGGCCCCAGACTGGGCCACTGAGCCAGGCGGAGCTACCAGTGTTTGGTTGTGGGCTGTGTGGAGCCATTGTGGGAGAACTGCCCTGGCAAGCTCCACCCTCAGGGTCACAGAACAAACATCGGGTGGGAGCTAGTAATCTAGTGACTGAGCAGCCTAAAGGTGGGGACTGAGATGCCTTGCAGCCTTAGCCCTCAGGGGCATAGGGTGAGAACGATTTTGGCACACTGGGTAAGTGGATAGCCACTTAGGGAGTGATCCCAGCCACAAGCACTTTCCTGGGAAAACCTCTGCTTAGCCCAAATTAGCAATTTAACGTGTCTTCTAAGCAGGCTGAGGAGGATTTAAGCTCTCCACCCTGCAGGGTTTGAGAAATCATTAGAGACACAGGGTCACTCCCTACAAAGATCCAGTAAAAACAGAGTGATTCTGCCAGGGTCTGATCTGGGAGAGACACC
>CAUYRH010176141.1:0-29306 GCA_963574655.1 Perodicticus potto | reverse complement strand
TTTTGAGACAGAGCCTCAAGCTGTCACCCTGGATAGAGTGCTGTGGCATCACAGCTCACAGCAACCTCCAATTCCTGGGCTCAAGCGAGTCTCTTGCCTCCGCCTCCTAAGTAGCTGGGGCCTTAGCCCATTGAGCCACAGGCGCTGAGCCTTTTTTTAAATTTCTAATGTGTTTTTGATCTTTTTCCCTTTTTTCTGATTAGTTTCAGTAGTTTATCTATTTTTCTTTAATCTATTTTTATTTGTTTATTTATTTATTTTATTATTATTATTATTTTTTTTCCACAGACAGAGTCTCACTTTGTTGCCCTTGGTAGAGTGCTGTGGCGTCATAGCTCACAATAACCTCCAGCTCTTGGGCTTAGGCGATTCTCTTGTCTCAGCCTCCGGAGTAGCTGGGACTACAGGCGCCTGCCACAACGCCCAGCTATTTTTTGTTGCATTTTGGCTGGGGCCGGGCTTGAACCCGCAGCCCTCAGTATATGGGGCCGGCGCCCTACTCACTGAGCCCCAGGCACCACCCTATTTTTATTTATTTTTATTTTGTTTGAGACAGAATCTCACTCTGTCATCCTGGGAAGAGTGCCATGGCATTGCAGCTCATACCAAACTCTAACTCTTGGGCTCAAGTGATCCTCTTCCCTCAGCCTCCCAAGTAGCTGGAACTACAGGCGCCTGCCACAACACCTGGCTATTTTTTGTTGCAGTTTTCATTGTTGTTTAGCAGGCCCAGGGCCAGGTTCAAACCAGCCAGCCTCGGTGTATGTGGCTGGTACCGTAACCACTGTGCTACGGGTGCTGAGCCATTCTTATTTCTTAGGATAGTTTGTTGATTTTTCTAACTTCTTTGAATACTAAATTAATTTCTTTTCTTTGTCCTTTTTATACATTTGTTTAGAGCTATATATCTTCCTCTCCCTCTTCTCGTCCATCTCTTCTACTTCTCCTTTTTTTGAAATAGAGTCTCATTCTGTTGCCCAGGCTAGAGTGCTATGGTGTTGGCCTAGCTCGATGCCTGGCTAGTTTTTTCTATTTTTAGTAGAGATGGGGGTCTCACTCTTCCTCAGGCTGGCCTTGAACTCTGAACTCAACCAATCCACCTGCCTCAGCCTCCCAGAGTGCCAGGATTAAGGCATGAGCCCCCACACCTGACTTGAATTTTTTCTTTACCCTCTCAGTCTCTGTCTCTCTGACTGTCTCCCTGTGTGTGTTAGGGGGGGTGTTTGTGGTGTCTCTGTCTGTCTCTCTCTGTGTCTCTGTCTCTCACTCCGTCTATCTCTGTGTCTCATTCTCTCTTTCTCTCTCTCTCCTGTCCCCAATTTGCCCTCCCTTCTTACCTGGTGGACAGTAGGTTTTTCCCTTCTAATTTTGTTGCTAATTTCAAGTCTTCTTGTATTATGATTAGAAATCGATCTGTACCATTTCTGTTTTGAAATGTGTTAAGCTTTTCTTCATGATATATATATATCATTCATTACTGTAAAAATTCCACAGTATGGAATAAAAGGCATATTCTCTATTATCAATGTATGGAATTTGATACAAAACTACAAAGACAGCCTTATTGAATATACATTCAGAACCTCTAAATCTTTATTTTCCATTTCTTTATCTACTCTTTACCATGAGCTGGGAGAGACGAGCCCCAGTGGAGTGTTAGTCTTCGTTGTTTGTTGAAAGTTGATGCTCTCCTCATTCCAATGCTGTCGTCTATCCTGCCCTCAGATCACTGGAGCCTTAGCCTGCCTGTAGGTGCCCTTTATCATTATCAGATGCTCCCATTTGTCTTGGTTGTCTCCTCTAACCTTGGATTCAACATTGTCATATCAGAATATTAACATCATGAACCTAGCTTCCTTTTTGTTAACCTTTACCTGGTATGTCTTTGTTTATACTTTAATTTCAATCTCCATGAGAAATTGTTTGGCACATTCTTTTGTTTTTAACCAAACATCATATTTTGCTTTTTAGACCCAATCTGAAAGTCTTTCTCTTTAAAATTACTTTTTTTTTGGTTGCAGCCGTCACTGTTGTTTGGCAGGCCCAGGCTGGATTCGAACCCACCAGCTCAGGTGTATGTGGCTGATGCGTTAGCCCCTTGAGCCACAGGAGCCGAGCCTAAATTCCTTTTTCTTTTAACCCTGCATACATTTACTAAAATAAATAATGTGATTTGTCTTAATTCTCCCACCTTATATTGTCTGTTTTTTAAATATTTCCTGTGTTTTCTGTAATTTAATATAAACACTACACTTGCTCGGCTCTGCTTTTCTCTGTGTCTCCCTGTCTCCCGTCATTTTCAGCTGAATACTTTTAAGTTGCCTTTGTATGTTCAGATAATATTTCTAAACTGCTATTTTCCAGATTTTTCAATCGTAGAAAGTATCTATGGACTTAGTAAAATTTTATTTATTTACTTTTTACATTTCTTTTTTTTTTTTTCATAGAGACAGTTTCACTTTGTCGCCCTCAGTAGAGTTCTGTGGCAACACAGCTCACAGCAACCTATAGCTCCTGGGCTTAGGTGATTCTCTTGCTTCAGCCTCCCAAGTAGCTGGGACTACAGATGCCCACCACAAGGCCTGGCTATTTTTTGTTGCAGTTTGGCTGGGGCCGGATTCGAACCTGCAACCCTTGGTATATGGGGCCAGCACCCTGCTCACTGAGCCACAGGTGCTGCCCGACTTAGTAAAATTTTAAAAAATGATGGACTTGCTGGGTTTGGGATTTGTCCATTTTTTTTTTGTAGAGACAGAGTCTCACTTTATCACCCTCAGTACAGTGCCATGGCGTCACACAGCTCACAGCAACCTCCAACTCCTGGGCTTAGGCAATTCTTTTGCCTCAGCCTCCCGAGTAGCTGGGACTACAGGCACCCACCACAACGCCTGGCTATTTTTTTTTTGCAGTTTGCAGGGGCTGAGTTTTAACCCGCCACCTTCAGTATATGGGGCCGGCGCCCTACTCAATGAGCCACAGGCGCCGCCCGGGATTTGTCCATTTTTACACTGGGGAGAGGGCAGGCAACAAAGGAGAAAGGGCTAAACTAAGCCTGTGAGCAACAGTGTTGCTAGAGGCTGGTCCCTGTGGTTGTGTTGGACAACACACCATCACAGGATCTGCTCCACCTTGATGATTCCCTTGTTCAACTTCCCCCAGCTCCCCTCTTGGCCAGGACTGGAGGGAGGAACATCGGTGCCTCCGCCACCACGCCCATCCTCAGTACACACTCTGATTCATTTTCTTGATTGTCTGCTGTGTACCTAATCCCTCCCATGTCAGGAAATGATGAGAGCAGTGTGGTTCGGACCCACCTACAGCTTTCCTGCCATCCAGGGAAACAGTGCCCAGCCCTGGCCATTTCTCAGCTCTCTGGGAGGACATCAGCAAGGCGCTACCCTCCAGGGTCTGGGCATCCTTCCCCCCCACCCCCGGCGGCCAGCTCAGCCCCTCATTTAGCTTCTCTCTAAATTAGGGGATATTGCTGAGATTTGCAGAATTTTCACCCTTTCCTTCCTCTCATTCCTCACCTCCCTTTTTATCTTTTGGGGTCCAGAGTAGAAGCTACCCATTGGTTGCTTGAAGTGTCTGTATTTGTATTTCTTCCTTTCACATTTTAACACCATTTCACCGGGTCATAAATACATCTTTCTTCCTCTGAATGCTCCCAGTGGGTTTTGCTTTTAAGTATGGAGTTTGTCAGTTTTCTGTTCATTTCACCGTATTGGGATAGGAGAAGCCATTCTTTTTGCTTCTCTCCACCTTATGTCCCCCCAAATTCCCCTATTCTTGATAGTGTAATATTCTGTAGTATAAATGTGTCATAATTTATCTAACCATGCTCTTGTTGATAAAGCAGCTAATTAATTAATGGAGTGAGTAATTAACACTCAATGTGACAAGAAAACAGAGAAATGACTGTGTTGTGTTTTACAGAACTAGTAGAGTTTTTCTTTGATATAGTCCACAAAAGGTATAATCTATCAAAGTTTTTTTTTTTTTTGAGACAGAGTCTCAGTTTGTCACCCTTTGTAGAGTGCAGTGTCATCATAGCTCACAGCAACCTCAAACTCTTGGGTACAAGCGATCCCCTCTCAATTAGCTGGTATTACAGGCACCCGCCACAAACTACCACAGCATCGGACTATTTTTTTAGAGACAGGGTCTTGCTCTTGCTCAAGCTGGTCTGGAACACCTGAGCTCAGGCAATCCACCCTCCTCAGCCTCCCAGAGTGCCAGGATTACAGGCGTGAGCCACTACGTCCAGCCTTATCAAAGATGTTAAAAACATCTGTACTCTTTAATTAAGAAATTCTGGGTATAGAAATGTAAGATAATTATAGACGATCCTAACAGTTACTGTGCAAGAATTATTATTGATACTTTGTTTGGAAAAGCAAGAAAATTAGAAACAACTCAACCCCCATTTAGAGGACTTGTTGGGAAAATCGTGGTACATCTATGGAACCATTAGCAATATGAGTGGGTGGTTAAGGGCCCTCTATCTAATTTGCAGAGAAGCAAAGCATAGGCATGCTGCTGGGCATAGTTTTCATTCTACTTTCATTGGCTTTATAGTATGTAGAAATGATTCCTAGATTCTAGCAATAAAGTAACCGCTGGTTCTGGTTCTGGTAAAGGTATGAGTCTGAGCGTGCGTGTATGTGTCTGTATCCAAGTATCATCTACCCTTGTATCAACGCTTGCTCTGAAGTATCTGCAAAAGTATGTAATTAGCTGGAGAAAATAGTTTTCACCAGCACCACCTCCATGGAGAACACTGAATATATTTTTTTAAAATTTCTTTTTCTTTTTTTTTTTTTTGCAGTTTTTGGCCAGGGCTGGCTTTGAACCGGCCACCTCTGGTATATGGGGCTGGCGCCCTACTCCTTGAGCCATAGGCACCACCCTAAAAGAAATTTCTTGATGAGCTACTTAGAAGAGGGTATGCGGTCACAAATGATCTGAATATGGTCAGAACTGCCTTCCAAGAGACAAAGCAGAAGATTCTTTTAGTTTCCTCCAGAGGATGTGAAAAGAGAGAGGAGGGAGTGAGAAGATGTGTTAGGGAGTCCCCAAGGCATGGTTTAGTGGTTTGCTAGGAAGTCTCACAAAAATCAAAAAAGCTGTTGTGCTTAGTTACGATTTGTTAGAGTGAAAGAATACAGATTAAAATCAGCAAAGGAAAAGGATGCATAGGGCAGAGTCCAGGCATGAGCGTCCAGTTAGCCCCTCCTGGTAGAGTCATACAGAATGTGTGACAATACACCCCAAGTATTGCCAACCAGGGAAGCTCACTTGAGCCTTAGGGTCCATGGTTTTTATTGGGGATCAGTTACCCAGCATCTAGCCCATCCAGAGGTCAGACTGAGACAGCATGCCCCAAGGCCCCCATCACAAATCATGTTGTCAGCATGGTATGGTCCAAACATATAGAGACACTTTTATCAGGCAGGGTATTCCAAGGGCGTAGAGGTTATCTCCCAAGAACAGGTCAAGGGCCAGTCTATCCTTTGAAAGACGCAGATTTTGACCATCCCAGGCCTGCTGGGTTAACCATTTAGTGAACAGAAGGCTAAATAAAAGTAAAGGAAGAGGTCAAAAGACTCTTGTGTACAGAGTGCCCTGCCCATATTCCACAAATCTTTAGAAAAAAACTATAAAAAATGTAAAAAATCTTTCTGTAAAGGCAGGTCTTATGGAAGTCTGTGAGCAGGTAAAGTTTTGAATTAGAGAAAAAGTGTTAGATTGAGGCAAAGGGAGTGGAAAACAAGTAGAGACAGAAGCAAAGGGAAGTAAGGCATGTGCCTATACAGAATCACAGGGAAGGTTGCTGCCGGGTTCTGACGTGTGGCCAAGACTTGGGGCAGAGAGGCTGTTCTGATGAGGAGGAGGGGAAGTATTTTTATTTGTTTTTTTTTTTGTAGAGACAGAGTCTCACTCTATCGCCCTTGTTAGAGTGCATGGCGTCACACAGCTCACAGCAACCTCCAACTCCTGGGCTTAGGCGATTCTCTTGCCTCAACCTCCCGAGTAGCTGGGACTACAGGCGCCCGCCACAACACCCAGCTATTTTTCTGTTTTGCAGTTCGGCCGAGGACAGGTTTGAACCCACCACCTTCGGTATATGGGGCCAGCGCCCTACTCGCTGAGCCACAGGTGCTGCCCGAGGGGAAGTATTTTTAAAAACATCATCTCACTGTTTCTTCGTATGACTCATTGTCATACTACTTTTTCTAAAGAATTGCTTGTCAGCCCTGGCCACACATGGCAACCATGGTAGCTATTATTACTCTTGTGATATTCTACTCTTTCATATAGTTCAGTGTTCACTCTTCACCCCATGAAGTAGTGCAATTAACAAAGCCTTCTGGGGCTTGGCGCCTGTGGCTTAACGGGCTAAGGCACCAGCCACGTACACCTGAGCTGGCGGGTTCGAATCCAGCCCGGGCCCGCCAAACAACAATGATGGCTGCAACCAAAAAATGGCCAGGCATTGTGGCGGGCACCTGTGGTCCCAGCTACTTGGGAGGCGGAGGCAGGAGAATCGCTTGAGCCCAGGAGCTGGAGGTTGCTGTGAGCTGTGATGCCACAGCACTCTATCCAGAGTGACAGCTTGAGGCTCTGTCTCAAAAAAAATAAATACATACATAAATAAATAAAGCCTTCTGGTCCACCTATCCCACCCACTTCCCCCAGGGATTCAGTGACTCTGAACTACTTGAAGTAGCCTGAAGTTGGCGTCATTCTCATCTGTTTTTGTCACCAACGTCATGCCTTCCACCTGGGATGTCCACTGACTCCTCGGCCCCCTGAACAATTAGATGCAGCTGAGATGCAGTCTGCTGTAGGGCCCACATCTTGCCCAGCCTCCCCTCACCCTTCTGAGAAGAGGTAATTATGTGCTCTTGATCAAGGCCAGCAGGGACTTCAGATACCATTGAATCGCACTGTGAGAACATCATTCTTCTCCAGCTGCTTTTTAGCATTTCTGATGACACAAGAATGTTACATTTCGTGCTAGAGTGTCTTTAACATCTCTCTTAAAACTTGCTAATCTGTCTCTCTCTTTTTTATTTCTGATGGCCAGGTATGGGCCCAACTCTTCAGCACTATCTGTTTTCAGGGCCTTGTCAGTGGATTCCAACTTACTTGGCCACCATCCTCCAGTCTTCTTTTTTTTTGGAGACAGTCTCACTATGTTACTCTTGACAGAGTTCTGTGGCTCAAGAGATCTCTTGCCTCAGCCTACCAAGTAGCTGGGGCTACAGGCGCCCACCACAACACCTGGCTATTTTTTGGTTATAGTTGTCGTTGTTTGGCAGGCCCGGGCTGGATTCTAACCTGCCTGCCCTGGTATATGTGGCTGGCGCCCTACTCACTGAACTGTAGGCACTGCCTACATGGAATTTCTTAATTAAAGAGTGCAGATGTCTTTAAGATCTTTGGTAAGGAGTGGGATGGTGCTGAAGTGTTGGGCTCATACCTGACCATCAGAAATCCTTCATTGTCAGACACCAGCCTGGGCCTCGGGAACTTCTGATGGACCAGCTTCAAATTGGAATTCCTACAACCCCATTTGTGACTTCAATTAATTTGCTAGAGCAGTCTGCAGGAGTCAGAACTGGTTTATTATGCGGGATATTACAGAGGATACATATGGAGAGATATGAAGAGCAGGGCATGCGGGAAGAGGTGGAGCTTCCATGCCTGCCCTAGGTGCACCACTCTCTGAGAACCTCCGTGTGTTCAGCTATCTGAAGGCCTTTGAACCTTCCTGTCCTTTGGGTTTTTAATGGAAGATTCATTACATGGGCATCATTGATTAAACCTTTAGCCATTGGTGGGCGGCGCCTGTGGTTCAGTCAGTAGGTCACCAGCCCCATATGCTGGAGGTGGCGGGTTCAAACCCAGCCCGGCCAAAAACTGCAAAAAAAACACAAAAAAACATTTAGCCATTGGTGATCAACTTAACCTTCAGCCCTTCCCCCTCCCCAGAGATTGGGGGTAGGGCTAAAAGTCCAAACCCTCTAATCCTGCCTTGGTCTTTCTGGTGACCAGAATTATCCTGAAGCCATCAGTCAATCATGAGCATACAAAGACACCATTTTTGGAGATTCCAGGGATTTTAGGAGTTGTATGCCAGGAAATGGGGACAAATACTGAATTTATATTTCACAATATCCTAAGCTTCTATAGGGTTCCCTGGGCGTCTGTTGAGTCATGCTTTTGTGTAACATGAGTTTCACAATCCATGAGGACAGTGCCTCTGTCTTCCCGGTCTTTGATCCCAGCTCTTAACAAAAGTGCTGGCAAATTCAAGCATTCCAGTACCATTTGTGGGAGAGGACTGAGTCTCTAGTGATTCATAATCCTGTCCCCTGCTCAATTGTGTTATCCCCATACTGCTATCAGGAGAAGGGGTTGTAGAAGTAGTGAGATTAATAATAGACACAGCAGCAGCCATAGGCATGGCAGTAGCTGTTGTAGTAATAGTAGAAATATCCATAGTAGTAATAGTAGCAACTGTTCATTGAACACCTAATGTGGGCCCAGCGTTGGGTGCATTTGTATATGCACCTGCTCATGTCGGCCTCATCTCAACCTGTGAGGCAGCTACTCTGATTGCCTCCATTGTGCACATGAGGACACTGAGGCTTAATGAGGTAAAGTAATTTCCCTGAGGCCATGTAGCTGGGAACTGGAGTGGAAGGTCAGTCTGATTCCTGGTCAGTGTTCTTAAGGACCCCAGAAACAGCACTGCCTGCAAGGGTCTCCAGAATGCAATGCTCTGTACTGTTCTGAAGGCAACAGGAATGCTGCTTCAGCAACTCATGTATAATTTAAGGGAATCCTGAAGCAGTCTGAGTATTTAAATTATGTCTTGGTAATGTAAAAATCTGCTTCTCTTCACTCTACGTTCCCCCCAAATTTGGTAGAATATCTGAGAACTCTCCCATCTCTACTCCATCTCCAAACACCCACTCAGTCCCACCCATGCCATCGCCAGCCTCTGGTCTCTCTCATTTCACTGAAGAAATGAGATTCAGACGGAAAAATACTGGCACAAGCTTGACCGAGGTTCTCTAATAAAGACACTGTGCATCACACATCAGCTGCTGCTGTTGCTATGGTGACAGCCACAATTTCTCCAGACAGCTTGGGTCTGAAGGGAGGGTGGACCCTAGGGGAACAAGTGGATTTCTCCAACCTGTCAGCCCCGCTCACCTTGCCCGTTTCTCTTGCCTCCTCCACCCTCACCAGCCCCCACACTTCCTTAGATGATGCTGACGGGCACCAGCACCCCCAGGCCATTGTAATTAGCATCTGGCTGCGAGCCCAGTCTTCTGGCAGCACATTCCTCACCTTCCTCGCCAGCCAATCTCCTTTCCCCAGCATCCCTCCAGCAGCACTGCAGCAGCTGCCTCACCAACAGCCTCAGCCCCAAGGTCACCACCGGCACCGACAATGACGAAGCACCCCCTTTCCTCCCTGGGCGGACGTGACACCAGTTAATGGTTAATGCCTCACTGTTGTCGAAGCCATTTGGATTGATAAAATTGTGATTCTGAAAAAAGAGGTGGTCCTTAGGAAGATGGGTAAGGCTGAACTCCAGTTCTTAGAGGGGCTAAGGCACTCATTTGGGTTAAGATTCATCAATGACATTCTCTAGGCCAGAGAGAAAAGGGGCATAAGACATCCCAGAAGGACAAAGAAAGACTCAGAAGTCCGTGTGCCAACGAAGCTTGACGGCCTCTGGGATATGATGATGGCATGATAAGGAGGTAATCATCATGGTCATAATCACCCAAATGACAACAGCACCATTTACTGAGCACTCCTGGTGTGCTGGACGCCATACCAAGTGCTTTACACGCAATCCTCACATTGACTATGTAGTAGTAGGTTGTAGTGAGAAGCCCAGTACTATCACGATACCCATTTCACAGATGGGAATCTGAGGCCTGGAAAACACACTGAGGAAACAATCATACAAATCCAAAATGTGGAGCACACTACGAGAAAATTGGCCTGGACTCTTCAAAAATATCAATGTTGGGGGCGGCGCCTGTGGCTCATCGAGTAGGGCACCAGCCCCATATACCGAAGGTGGCGGGTTCAAACCCAGCCTCGGCCGAACTGCAAAACAGAAAAATAGCCAGGCATTGTGGTGGGCGCCTGTAGTCCCAGCTACTCGGGAGGCTGAGGCAAGAGAATCGCCTAAGCCCAGGAGTTGGAGGTTGCTGTGAGCTGTGTGACACCATGGCACTACTGAGGGCAATAAAGTGAGACTCTGTCTCTACAAAAAGATAACAATAACAGCAATAAAAAATTATAATGTTGGCTTGGCACCTGTGGCTCAAGCGGCCAAGGCACCAGCCACATACACCTGGGCTGGTGGGTTCAAATCCAGCCCAGACTCGCCAAACAACAATGATGGCTGCAACCAAAAAATAGTCAGGCGTTGTGGCAGGCGCCTATAATCCCAGCTACTTGGGAGGCGGAGGCAGGAGAATCTCTTGAGCCCAGGAGTTGGAGGTTGCTGTAAGCTGTGATGCTACAGTACTCTACCAAGGGCGACAAAGTAAGACTCTGTCTCAAAAAAAAAAAAAAAGTCAGTGTTGGCCAGGAACAGCAGCTAATGCTTGTAATCCTAGCACTCAGGGAGGCTGAGGTGGGTGGATTGCCTGAGCTCAGGAGTTCAAGACCTGAGCAACAGCAAGGCCTCATCTCTACTAAAAATAGAAAAACCAGTTGGGCATCATGGCAGGCAGCTGTAGTCCCAGCTACTTGGGAGGCTGAGGCAAGAGAATTTTTTTTTTTTTTTTGGCAGTTTTTGGCCAGGGCTGGGTTTGAACCCACCACCTCCGGCATATGGGGCCAGCGCCCTACTCCTTTGAGCCACAGGCGTTGCCCGGCAAGAGAATTTCTTAAGCCCAAGAGTTTGAGGTTGCTGTGAGCTGTGATGCCACGGCACTCTACCCAGGGCAGCAGCTTGAGACTCTGTATCAAAAAAAAAAAAAAAGATAAAATAAAAAACTTCAACATTAGCAACATTATCATCAGGAGTATTTCTTTAAAGCACCGTGTCCAAGATTTGCTTTCAACACTAGACTTAACAAGCCTGAAAGGCTATTAAACAAAACGATAAGAGACTTGAACTTAACAAATGTCTTCATTGTTTTATCTGGGTGTTGCCCAAAATTCAGTACCATGTTACCAGCTTCCCTGGGTGTTTTTAGTTTCTAATTGGTCCTGAATAAGCCAGGAACTAAGCAGAGGTTCTAACATGTGAGAATTACCTGTGAAGCTTTGACAACTGCTGATACCCAAGCATGACCTTTCAGGGGTCTCTGAATGAAATCAGGTAAGGTCTAGTCTAAAATATCCTATAGGAGCAGGGTAGTGACCTGTACCTATTGCCTCTCTGCTCTCTTGCTCCAAATACTGGTTGAAGCAACTACTCAACCTTAAAGACATCTGCCAACACATATGTAGATCCATAAATTACACTCATAGATTATCAGAATAAGTACAAGCAAAAAATAAATAAATAAGCTCATAGATTATCAATTAATAAAAAATGGGACTTGTAAAAATATTTAAGGCTTGGTGCCTGTAGCTTAGTGGTTAGGGCACTGGCCACATACACCAGGGTTGGAGGGTTCAAACCCGGCCCGGGCCTGCTAAACAATGACAACAACAACAAAAACAGCTGCCATCGTGGCAGGCACCTATAGTCCCAGCTACTTGGGAGACTGAGGCAAGAGAATCACTTAAGCCCAAGCACTTGAGGTTGCTGTGAGCTGTGACACCACACCACTCTACCAAGGGTGACAGTGAGACTGTGTTTCAAAAAATATATATTTAATAGCATGGGATGAATTATAAAGAAGAAAGAAGCTCAGATGAAAATGTTTCTGTTGAAATGAAGATTTACTACAAAGAAGAAGCACATTTGAAAAATGGTCTATGCTCAGAGAGATAAAAGAGTAGCTAATAGGCAAAGAGTGGGGAAAAAAGAAAGAAGTGGACACAAAAGAAATTTTGTGGACACATTAACTTAATAAAAAATTTCATTGGAAACAGGAAAAGCAGAAATGACATAAGAGAAAGTTATATCCATTCAACAAAAGAAGAACTTGGGAAATACAGAGGAAATAAGTAAAAAATTAATAGAAGAAAATGGTCATGGAGCTTCTGAGTTCATTGTGGTTGGAAAGAACTGGCAATGTGGGCTTGGCTCCCGTAGCTTGGTGAGTAGGGCGCCGGCCGCATACACCAAGTCTGGTGGATTCGAGCCTGAGCCGGGACCACTAAACAACAATGACAACTGCAACCAAAAAATAGTCAGGCGTTGTGTCAGGCGCCTATAGTCCCAGCTACTTGGGAGGCTGAGGCAAGAGAATCGCTTCAGCCCAAGAGTTAGAGGTTGCTATGAGCCGTAACGCCATGGCACTCTACCGAGGGCAACATGGTGAGACTCTGTCTCAAGAAAAAAAAATAACTGGCAATGTGAATCTTAAAGCTAAAATTAATGGTATTGGCTGGGCGAGGTACCTTACACCTGTAATCGTAGCACTTTGGGAGGATTGCTAGAGCTCAGGAGTTCAAAACCAGCATGAGCAAGAGCAAGACCCTGTCTCTACTAAAAATAGAAGAACTAGCCAGGTATTGTGGCAGGTGCCTGTAGTCCCAGATAGTGGGGAGGTTAAGGTGGGAGGATCCCTTAAGCACAGGAGTTTGAGATTTCTGTGAGTTATGATGCCAGGGCACCCTAGCCAGGGTCAACAGAGTGAGATTCTGTCTCAAAAACTAAATGAATGAATGAATTAATTAATTACATTAATGATACAACACAACAATGGTTCATTCCCCAGAATCATTATCACAGGGATGGGGCGGTACACAAAAACCAAAGACCCTTAGGGGGCGCACTGTTATAGATAATGAAAGTCTGGTTGAGGGAATGTCACATCAGCCCTGGAAGCATCTAGAACTCCCTTGGTCAACAGTCTGATTGGAAAACGAGAATTTGACCTTATCATGAATCTCTCCCAAGGAGTAAAATCTACATTTTACAAATCATTTTTATTGACAATACCATTTTGGAAATTTACCATTTTCTGATCCTAACTGCAAGTCAATCTCTGAACATGTATTAATAAAATAAAAAAAAGTTGGGGAGTGGAGCAGGCTGAAAATTAAAGCAAAACAGCTGTTTGGATATGATTATTTAGAGAGACATGAAAATGAAAATAACGATGGCAAATTGGTTCAAAAATTTCTCAGTCCTGGATGCCTCTTTTCAGGCCAATGCAAATCAAAAGTTTTATAAATGGTCTACTTTTTATTTCTAATGTGTGATTCAAAAATAAAATAATATTAAATGATTTCAGAGGCTCACTCGCAAACAATGAGTTGCCAGTTTGCCAGGGTGACATTAACAATCTGGGAAACTAACTGGAAAGGGACTTTGCAAGTACCAGAGTCTAGATTTCAAGTGAAAATGAGACAACTTTTCCTCTCCACTGCAATAGTCACACATAAGCAAAAGAAAGCAAAAAATTTTTTTTTTGAGAAAAGTCTCAAGAAGAGTGCTGTGATGTCACAGCTCACAGCAACCTCAAACTCTTGGGCTTAAGAGATTCTTTTGCTTCAGCCTCCCAAGTAGCTGGGACTACAGGTGCCTGCCACAACGCCCAGCTATTCTTTTTGTTGCAGTTGTCATTGTTGTTTTAGCTGTCCTGGGCCAAGTTTGAAACTGCCAGCCCTGGTGTCTGTGGCTGGTATTCTACCCACCGAGCTACGAGCCACAGGCACCATCCAAGAAAGCAAATTCTTAAATGTTTTGCTGCATTGAGACTCTGTAAGGTAATCCTTTTTAGCATTTTTTATTCTTTTAAAACACAGCTCCCTGTCCTCAACACACACATCTTAGTCTTAATCTGAACAAACATGTGAAGTAAAGTCTTTTTAAAAATAGCATAAGAGGTCAAGCTTGGCGGCTAATGCCTGTAATCCTAGCACTCTGGGAGACAGAAGCAGGAGGATTACTGAATTCAGGAGTTAGAGACCAGCCTGAGCAAAAGCAAGACACAACCCCCCCCTTCTCCTCACTCTACTAAAAATAGAAAAAAAATTAACCATGCATGTTGTATGCTCCTGTAGCCCTAGTCCCAGCTGCTTGGGAGGCTGAGGCAGGAGAATCACTTGAGCCTCCCAGGAGTTTGAGGCTGCAGTGAGCTATGATGACACCACTGTACTACAGCCTGAGTCTTAGAGGGAGAGCCTGTCTAAAAAAAAAAAAAAAAAACACAGGAAGAACTATAGAAAGGCTACCAAAGTAACCTCTCAGTTAAGCCACCCAGATTCTCCGACCAATACCACCAATTTCATGCAATTTCTGATTTCAAAGGGGAAAAAAATTCAAGGAGGCCCAGGGCTTAGGATGGACAGAGAGAACATATTTGAATTGTAGGAGAAATATAAAAAGATATTTTTGCATCAGAAAATCTATGGTTCTTCCTGCTTAATGTCTGAATTTCCTAATATTTCAGGTTGCTAAAGGATATGGATGTGTTTTAGTTTGAATAAAAGGATATCCTGTGTTAAAAGAGGGTATATTTTAGCTATGAGATACTGAGTACCCACATGGGAGCTGAGAATTCATTTCTCCTCGTCCTTTGCACTCCTGAAGTCCTATGCTATTCCATCACAATCACAGAGCCCAATCTACAGCCATACCACCCTGAACGCGCCTGATCTCGTCTGATCTTGGAAACTAAGCAGGGTTGGGCCTGGTTAGTACTTGGATGGGAGATAATCACAGAGCCCCACAGATGTGCCACCTCTGCTTTTCTTCCTACTCTTTCCCCACTTGTCCCAAGCAACCCTGTTTATCTTGCCTAATGAAACTATTCCTGACTGATGTTTTAAGACTGAATGAAAAAAGAAGGGCTGGCAGCCTCCCAGAGACTAAAATAATCTCCAGGATGGACATTTAATTCAGATGATGTCTCAGAATTCAAACATGTGCCAACAGGATAAGAGAATCAAGAATGATTTGGACTCACTGTTTCTACTTCCTCATATCTCTCTGACTCCTCTGCCTTCTCCCCGGCCCTCTCTCCACCCCAACTTCTGAAACTGAGGTTTTTGAGGGTTTTTATTTGTTTGCTTTTTGAGACAGAGCCTCACTGTGTTGCCCTGGATAGAGTGCTGTGGTGTCATAGCTCACAGCAACCTCAAAGTCTCGACCTCAAGATATCTTCTTGCCTTAGCTTCCCTAGTAGCTGAGATGATAGGTACCCATCATGATGCCTGGCTAGTTTTTCTGTTTTTAGTAGAGATGCATGGGGTCTTGCTTTTACTCAGGCTGGCCTCGGACTCCTGAGTTCAGCCTCCCAGAGTGTTAGGATTACAGACATGAGCCACCTCGCCCAGCCTCACTTCCAAAACTGTTCTCATGGCTAAACTCATGCCTATAATTCTAGCACTCTGGGAGGCTGAGGCTGGTGGATTGCTTGAGCTCACAGGTTTGAGGCCAGCCTGAGCAAGAGCAAGACCCCATCTCTAAGTAGCCAGGCATTGTAGAGGGCACCTGTAATCCCAGCTACTTGGGAGGCTGAGGCAAGAGAATCTCTTGAGCCCAGGAGTTTGAGGTTGCTGTGAGCTATGAAGCTATAGCACTTTATCAAAGGATGAACAAATAGAAACTCTGCCTAAAAAAATAAAACAGGCTCGGCTCCTGTGGCTCAGCGGGCTAAGGTGCCAGCCACGTACACCTGAGCTGGCGGGTTCGAATCCAGCCCGGGCCTGCCAAGTAACAATGACAACTGCAACCAAAAAAAAATGGCCGGGTGTTGTGGTGGGCGCCTGTAGTCCCAGCTACTTGGGAGGCGGAGGCAGGAGACTCGCTCGAGCCCAGGAATTGGAGGTTGTGAGCTGTGATGCCACGCACTCTATCCAGGGTGACTGCTTGAGGCTCTGTCTCAAAATAATAAAAAATAAAAAATAAGGCTCAGCGCCTGTGGCTCAATGGGCTAAGGTGTCAGCCACGTACACCTGAGCTGGCGGGTTCGAATCCAGCCCGGGCCCGCCAAACAACAATGACAGCTGCAACCAAAAAATGGCCGGGTGTTGTGGTGAGCGCCTGTAGTCCCAGCTACTTGGGAGGCGGAGGCAGGAGGCTCGCTTGAGCCCAAGAGTTGGAGGTTGCTGTGAGCTGTGATGCCACAGCACTCTCTCCAGGGTGACAGCTTGAGGCTCTGTCTCAAATAAATAAATAAATAAATAAATAAATAAATAAAAATAAAAATAAAAAATAAAACAAAAAAAGACCTGTTCTCTTCAAGGTCACCAGTGACCTCTTTTTTGCACCAATGAGGCTTCTTGATTTCTTGACTGTTTGATGTACCTGATCATTTTTTTCCTTCCAATTTCTCTTCTCCTGCAGAATCCAAAACATCCATATTCTGTCTCTCTGTTCCATTATCTTTCCTCTTTCCTTTTACTTTCTCTTTCCTTTTTCTCACCCCTTTGAAATTTCTGTTCCCCACAGTTCCACCAGCCTTCTTTCCTCTTTACATTCTCTGGTATGGCTTTCACTGTCACCATGGCACCACCGACTGCTTATTGCCCATCTCCAGTTCAGGCATCCTGTCTGAGCTCCTTGATTGGGGTACAGTCACCTCCTGACTGTCACCTGGTTGTCCCACAGTTTCCTTAAATTCACCATGTGTGGCACTGGGCTTATTATCCCTCCTTAAGACTATTATTCCCCCTCCGGTTTTCTTCCTCTCAGGGAAACGTACCAGAATCCATCAGCTGCCCAAACTGGAAACATGGGAGTTCATTGCAAATTACTCTCTTTCCGTCACTCACTGCATCCAATCACCCACAGGCCATGACAAGTCAGTCACCTGTGGAGCAGCTCTTGAATTGCACGGTCACTGTCTCCTGTCTTAGCTCTAGTTGCCTTGTCTTGTCTCTGCTCTATGGTAAACCCCATGAGGGCTTGACCTTTCTCTGTCTTGCTCACCTTTTTCTCCCCAGGATCTAGAATAGTGCTGGAGCACACGGTGTGTACTCAGTATGTATCTGTTGAGTTAATGAATGACTCTTCTATCCGCTCCTGCCTTGAACTTGGTGCTTCCTCTTTATGTCTCTTCAGATCTCTTGTCGGTGTGATTGCTGGATTATCTTTTCCATGGTAGGTGTCCTCCAGGATGGGCCCTGCTGGTTCTTGTTTCTGATATTCATGCCCTTGTATATTCTCCACCCAAGAGTGTGGGCTAGATGGAGTAAGACACTATTAATGAACAGTGTTTGTCCAACGTGATGGGATAAGGTGATAAAAAGACTCTGGCTCCTGTCATTTGCGCCCTCTCTTGTTTACTCTCTCCGAGGGAAGACAGCTTCTGTGCTGTGAGTTATCCTATGGAAAGGCCTATGAGGTAAGGATCTGAGGAAGAACCTCCAGTCAATAGCCAGCAGGGAGGTCTGCCGACAATCGTATGAGTGGGTGTAGAAGTGTATTCTTCTATGACACTGCAGGCCTGATGATTAAAAAAAAAAAAAGTGGGGCGGTGCCTGTGGGTCAAGGAGTAGGGCGCTGGGCTCATATGCCGGAGGTGGCGGGTTCAAACCCAGCCCTTACCAAAAAAACTGCAAAAAGCAAAAACAAAAAACGTGGATTCTCCCCAACTTGAACGATCAGATGAGACCAAAATTGGCTGGGGACTTTAGAGAAATTCTAAGATAATAAATACTTGTTATTTTAAGCTGCTAAATTCTAGGTAAATTTGCCATGCAGAGATAGATAACTAATACATGACTGAATGTTTCCTATTTTTTTAAGAGATAAAGCCTCAGTCTTTGCCCTGGGGAGAGTGCTGTGGCATCATAGCTCACAGTGCCTGGCCCTAATGTTCACTTTCAAACTGCAAGCTCTAAACCTCCAGTGGCCTAAATTAACTGAGTTAAGTCCACACTATGAAATATCATGGCCAGGCTCGGCACTTGTAGCTCAAGCGGCTGGGGCGCTGGCTACATACACAGGAGCTAGGGGGTTCTAATCCAGCCCGGGCCTGCCAAACAACAATGACAACTACAACCAAAAATTAGCTGGCGTTGTGGCGGGCGCCTGTAGTTCCAGCTAATTGGGAGGCTGAGGCAAGAGAATCGCTTAAGCCCAAGAGTTGGAGGTTGCTGTGTGCTGTGATGCTGTGGCACTCTACCCAGAGTGACAGCTTGAGACTCTGTCTGAAAAAAAAAAAGAAAAAATGAAATATTATGGCCAAGCACAGTGACTCATTCCTGTAATTCCAGCACTTTGGGGCACTAGCATGGGACGATCGCTTGAGGCACGAGTTTGAGATGAGCCTGGACCACATAGCAAGACTCCCACATCTATAAAAAATAAGAAAAATTAGCTGCCCATGGTGGTACACTTCTGTAGTCTCAGGTACTTAGGAGGCTGAGACAGGAGAGTCACTTGAACCTAGGAGTGTAAGGCTGCAGTGAGTTACGATCATGCCACTGCATTCCAGACTGGGCAACAGAGTGAGACCCTCAAAAGAAAAAAATACTAAAAAGATGTCAATGTATAGTAATACTTATTCATTGACTTAGTCTCTCTTAATCTCTCTATAGTATTTTTTCTCAAAAGAAAGGCGGATGTTGTGGCAGACTCCTGTATTCTCAGCTATTTGGGAGGCTGAGGCAAGAGAATTGCTTAAGCCCAAGAATCTGAGATTGCTGTGATCTGTGATGCCATGGCACGCTTCGAGGGCGACGTAGTGAGACTCTCTCTCTCTTAAAAAAGAATACATTACTTCAAAAAGAAGGACGCAGGCATAAAACTTTTGTTTCATGTATTGTTCTGTAACCTGATTTTTTGTGTTTGTTTTTTTGTTTTTGCAGTTTTTTTGGCTGGGACCATGTTTGAACCCACTATCTCCAGTATATGGGGCTGGCGCCCTACTCCTTGAGGCACAGGCGCCGCCTGTAACCTGATTTCTTTTTCTATTAATGTTTTGTTTTGTTTTATGAGACAGGGTCTCATTCTGTTGCTCTGGGTAGAGTGCCGTGGCATTATAGCTCACAGCATCCTCCAACTCTTGGGCTCAAGCAATCCTCTTGCCTCAGCCTCCTGAGCAGCTGGGACTATAGGCCTGAGCCACCATGCCCAGCTAATTTTTCTTTCTTTCTTTCTTTCTTTTTTTTTTTTTTTTTAGTAGAGATGGGGTCTCACTCTTGTTCAGACTGTTCTTGAACTCCTAAGCTCAATCCACCTGCTTCGGCCTGCCACAGGTGTGAGCCACCATGCTGGGCCTAATGTTGCTTTTGGACATCTATAGAAAAATGTGTTGCAATTAGTTCAACTGCTAAAACATAAGCTCAATTGAAAACAGGACTTCAGGGCCAGGCTCAGTGGCTCATGCCTGTAATCCTAGCACTCTGAGAGACCAAAGCGAGTGGATTGCCTGAGCTCATAGGTTTGAGACCAGCCTGAGACAGCAAGATCTCATCTCTAAAAATAGCCAGGCATTATGGTAGGTGCCTATAGTCCCAGCTACTTGGGAGACAGAGGCAAGAGAATCACTTGATGGTTGCTATGAGCTGTGACGCTACGGCACTCTACCGAGGGCTACAAAGTGAGACTCTGTCTCAAAAAAAAAACAAAAACAAACAAAAAAAGGACTTTATCAGAATTGTTTACTGCTCTATCTTTAGGGGTTAGAACCACATTTGAAGCTTAGTAGGCACTTGAGAACCATCTGTTGAGTGAACTAATTTAACTAGTCAACTACTGATAAATAGACATCAAGTTTGATTCTACCACAGTACCTTACTGTTTTCACACTACTATAATTATTTCCTTGAGATGAATTCCTGAAGATGAAATTGCTGAGTCAAAAGAGATGCATATTTTAAAATTTTGAAACATGTTGCCAAACTCCTCCGCATTTTGCTTGCACTATTTTACATTCCTACCCATCAGTATGTGAAAGTCACTATGCTCCCCACACCCTCGCCAGCGTGGGATGTAATTCATCTCCGACATAACTATAAATATTGTATAGGAGAATTGGACGGCGGCTGTTTTGTGAAACTAGGCAGAATGTATGGTGTCTACCAGGTATGCTTGAGAAATGAATTTAAACAAAATGTATCAGTTGGAGTCCCAGTAGGAAAGAGAAGTCACAGAGAATTGGGTCATTTAAGGAGGAGTTAATTGAGGGACACTGTACAAAGTGAAGGCAGAAAACCACAGAATACACAGGGGCTAATTGCAATAGGCTCTGTTACCAACCCTAGGCTTGTGAGGCCAAAGCAAAAAATGACCACAGTAACCCAGAGACTGAACAGCTATGTGGAGAGGGCCACCAGGGCAGGAGCCGTGACTTTAAGGCAGCAGAATCACTGTAGACAAGAAGCTGGGGAGTAAATACCCCAACCCCACTCTCCTCCCATCCCCTATCACCTTATGGGGCTCCCTATTAGTTAAAACCAATGGGAAGTCAGAGGGGAAGGGAGCCCTTTGGGTTCTTTGATTTTGGTTGTAGGGTTATTTTAGAGACAGAGACTCCCTCAGGACAGAGTCTGTCACCGGACTGGAATGTGGTGGTACAATCATAGCTTGCTGTAGCCTCAAACCCCTAGGCTCAAGTGATCCTCTTGCTTCAGCCTCCCAAGTAGCTGAGACTATAGGCACACCACCATGCTCTGCTAAACTTTCTTATTTTATTTTGTTTAGAGACAGAGTCTCACTCTGTCACCCTCAATAGGGTGCCGTGGCATCACAGCTCACAGCAACCTCCAGCTCTTGGGCTTAGGCGATTCTCTTGCATCAGCCTCCTGAGTAGCTGGGACTACAGACACCCACCACAATGCCTGGCTATTTTTTGTTGCCGATCGGCCTGGGCTGGGTTCAAACCTGCCACCCTCGGTATATGGGGCCAGTCCCCTACACACTGAGCCACAGGCGCTGCCCTCTGCTAAACTTTCTTATTTTTTATAGAGATGAAGGTCTCACTATATGGCCCTGACTGGTCTTGAACTCCTGGCCTTTAAGGAATCCTCCCAGCTCTGCCTCCCAAAGTGCTGAGATTACAGGCATGTACCGCCTCACCCGTGTAAGGGAGTCTTTGGACCATTCTATACACTTGGCCTCCCAAGGCACAGGGCATACAGCAAACAACTTCCTGGAAGCACTCAATAAATCCATCATCAAATTTAACCCTCACAATAATCCCTCAAGATAGTTCCTTGCATTCCAATGGCAAATTGAGGCTCAGAGAGATCAATTTACTTGCCTAATTTCACAAACATAGCTAGCTGTAGATGCTCCAAAACCCTGGGCTCTTCAGTCCTATGAGGCTTGGATCTCAGGGCAAGGAGACAAGGTGAGTAGCACAAACACTTTATCAAATATTAAAATTCCCCAGGACAGTTCTGGTGGTAGGACAAGACTTTCCTGCAGTTTTTATGACACGGGGCTCAGGGATGGCTCAGCAGAAGACTCACAGCTCTCAGTATCTTCAACAACATGCTGGAACACAAATTCTGGAGGCAAACTGCCCAAGTTCAAATCCTGGCTCAGTCACTTACTAGCTGAGTAAATTTGGGCAAGTTCTTTAGCTTTTAGTGTCTCTGTTCTCAGCTTCACCATCTGTAAAAATAATCATAGTCCTTAGAAGGATTTTTTTTTTCTTTTTTTTTGAGACAGAGTCTCACTATGTTGCCCTCGGCAGAATGCCGGGGCATAACAGCAACCTCAAACTCTTGGGCTTAAGTGATTCTCTTGCCTCAGCCTCCCTAGTAGCTGGGACTACAGGCGCCTGCCACAACACCCGGCTATTTTTGTTGTTGTTGTTGCAGTTGTCATTGTTGTTTAGCAGGCCTGGGCCGGGTTCAAACCCGCCACCCTTGATGTTTCTGGCTGGCACCGTAACCACTGTGCTACAGGTGCCAAGCCCTTAGAAGAAGTTTTTGAGGACTTAATGAATTAAAACATATAGAGTACCCAGGACATAGTGAGCCCCGTGGGCAAGATATTGTTATCAGCATCAACACTAACTCACAGGCACTGCTACTTCTTTGACTCCCTTCCCCACCAAAAGTCCTGAAGTATATAGCCTCTGCTCAATTAGACTCTGTACCCCAAAGCCAGAGGTGGCTTTTCGAAGCCTCAGCAATATCTTTACAGGGACACTGTACAAACAGTAAGGTACTGTGGTAGAATCAAACTAGATGTCTATTTATCAGAGTGAATACTTTCATCTTTGTGGACCACACACCTCTATCACAACTATTCACCTCTGCCACTGTAGTGCAAAAGAAGCCATAGACTATCTATAAGTAAGTGCGCATGGCATGTGTCAATAAAAGTTTGCTGATAGATGCTGAAATTTTGACTGGGTTGTATTTACAAGGAAAAAAAGCAAAGAAAAAGAGAGGCTGAAATTTGAATTTCACATAATTTTTACCTGCCACAGAATACGTTCTTCTTTTGATTCATTGTCATAAATTTAAAAATGTAAAGCCAATTTTAGTTTAAGAACCATATAAAAACAGGCAGTGGACTCGATTGAGCCCTCAGTGTGTAATTGGCCACACCTTAGTCTAGGCTTTTTCAGGTAGGGTGGACTTCTAATAGTGCATCCCGAGACTTGCCTTTCTTCTGTATTCACTCTGAGTCAGGCCTCAGAACAAACCCCTCCTCTTCCAGTTAAAGATAAATCTTGCCCTGGTTGCCATGGGATCCAGTTTCTGATACTTGTCTCTATACTCCTGGAAACTTCAGCCCCTCTGGCCTTCTTCCACTTCTCACAAGGGATCAATTCCCTCCACAAGCCCAGGGCTTCCAGAGAGTCCCTTCCCTTTGTCCTGAAAGCACCTGCCCATCCCCCATCCTCGTGATACTGGGAGGGTGTCTGTCTTCTTTCCTGTTGTACTTCCGGGGCCAGACACAGGGCTTAGCGTGCAGTAAACACTCAGTAAATGTGCATCAATTGAACCTCACAATGACCTTTCAAGGCAGTGGCTTGTATAACAGAGACTAATTAACTTGCCCAAGGTCATACTGTATTGTTTTTTGTTTTTTGTTTTTTTTTCTGAGACAGGATCTTGCTCTGTCATCCAGGCTGGAGTGCACTGACCAGATTGTAGCTTGCCGTAACCTTAAACTGCTGGGTTCAAGTGATCCTCCCTCCTCAGCCTCCCAAGTAGCTAAGACTACAGGTACACATCACTATACTCAGATAATTTTTAAATGTTTTTGGTAGAAATAGGGTCTTGCTATGTTGCCCAGGCTGGTCTTGAACTCCTGGCCTCAAGCAATCTTCCTGCCTCAACTTCCCAGTGTGCTACGATTATAGGTGTGAGCCCCCATGCCTGGCCCATACTATAGTCTAAGTGCAATGATCTGGTGTACATGTACTTTTAAAGTGCCTTAAATTCTGGTGACACTACCAACTATCTGTGACCTTGGGTGAGTCACGTCATCTCTCTGTGCCTCTGTGTCTTGTCAGTATAATGGATGAAATAATAATAAGGTCTTTTTTTATTGAGTTGTCATGAGGATCGAATGAGTTAATAGATCTAATGTGTAGGAACGTGCCTGGTGCACCTCATGAGCACTCAGCCCCCATCTGTGAAGGAGCCAGTCAGAGGAGGTCTTAGGTCTGAGCACAAAATGGCTTCATCCTTCAGCCCTGGGTTGACACTGCCCCCAGGACTCTGCGTGGGTTGGAGTTGCCACTCAGTCATTGGTGCTGACAGCCCTTGGAGAAGAGCCCACTGGAAATTTCTAGTGAAAACAGGGACCTCTCAGACCAGGAGGAGAGGCCACCCTGGCTTCGTGGGGGTTAAGTCCAACCAGAACGTGTTTATTTTCCCCTGTGTCTGGAAGGGCCTCTCTGGTCTCCATGGCAACATGATTTCCTGTCCTGGTTTTCCCTTGGATGAGATACCTGCTGAATACAGAGGCGTCTGGTCTAAAGCTTGGGTTGGGGACCAGCGTTGGGGCAGTGCACTTTAACCACCACCCCCCCATGCTGGCCAAGTGGCCAGCCTGGCCAGGGCCCATGTCACGAGGGACTTTGTTTACCAGTCCAGACATCCAATGTAGGGTGACGTTATGGAATCCAGCTTGGAATCCTTGTTACGCCCCATTTTCTTTCTTTCTTCCTTTTTAAGTGTTTTGTTTCTTCCTAAGGCTGAAGAAACAGAGGCTCGCACACATCCCCAGGTTGCTGAGAATATTTCTAAGCTTTTCCTAATCATAGGCCATACCCCATGTCCGGGGGCTTCACTAATAATTATTTATTTATTCATTTGTCAGTCATTTGATTCATTTAACAAACGTTTGCATAGTTGATTACATGCCAAAATGGTGCTGGAGCTAAAGAAACAGAGTAGATCTGGTCTTTTCTCTCGAGAAGCTTCTTTACTTGGTGAATGGAGGCAGGCATGTAAATCACTAAACACCACACAAGTATGACAGGGGCCTTGACAGAGGCCTCTGCAGGGGTGGTTTGGGGTAATGACGGGAAGTGCAGTCTGCAATATCTGCTGGCATTGGAGTTCTGCCTTAAATTCTGTGGCCTCAGGTATTCTTATTTTTGCATGAGTTTGTTTTGGGGGACGGCGTCTTGGGTAGAGAGCTGTGGTATCATTGTAGCTCACTGCAACCTCAAACTCCTGGGCTGAAGCAATCCTTCTGCCTCAGCCTCCTGAGTAGCTGGGACTATAGATGTTTGCCATGCGCCTGGCTAATTTTTCTATTTTTAGTAAAGATGGAGATCTCACTTTTGCTCAGACTAGTCTCTAACTCCTCAGCTCAAGCAGTCCTCCCTTCCTTGGCCTCCCAAAGTGCTAGAATTACAGACCTGAACCACTGCACCCAGGCTAGACTTCTTATTTATAAAATGGGGATAATGGTGGTACCTACTTGGGAGCTTGGTGGGTCAGAATCTACATCTGGAGTGGACCAAATAGTTCAGGTCTAACTCAATTACTCCTAGCTCTGGGTCCTTAGGCAAAATTACCCTCTCCATTAAATGGGCACTATCCTAGTGCTTGACGCACAGAGCTATTTGGGGTTGAAATAACAAAATGCGTGTACTTAGAACAGTGCCCTCAGATGTGTCTCACTATGCCAGCGGCTACCTTAAGGGACCCTGTGAGCTCATCGTAGGGAGATATAAAGTCCCCTGGAGGACAGAGTGATGGAGGCCTGACAGAGCAGGTGGCATCTAGACAGTTAGCTATTTATAGAATTATCTGTTCAATATCTTCCCCTACTTCTGTGATGTCGGAGATCATGTGTGCCTCCATTCACCACCTTATTTCCACAGACCATGGAGTTGAAGACCAATGAATGTGTGAAAAATTACATTAAACAATTAAATAACTAAATGATAATGAATAACTCACCCCTTTATCGGAGCACTCGAGGTCGTAGATAATTTGACCCACTCAGTCTAATTGCTGAAAAATCTTCCTGGCCCTATTGCTACTTCAAGATCTAGTTGTAAAAAACCCTAAGAAGCCACTTTTTTTTTTTTTTTGAGACAGAGCCTCAAGCTGTCACCCTGGATAGAGTGCTGTGGCATCCCAGCTCACAGCAACCCCCAATTCCTGGGCTCAAGGGAGTCTCTTGCCTCCGCCTCCCAAGTAGCTGGGACTACAGACGCCTGCCACAACGCCTGGCCATTTTTTGGTTGTAGCCGTCATTGTTGTTTGGCAGGCCTGGGTTGGATTCGAACCTGCCAGCTCAGGTGTACGTGGCTGGTGCCTTAGCCACTTGAGCCACAGATGCCGAGCCAGAAGCCACATTTTTATAGACTGTATCAACTCTATTAGACATCTTTCTTTTCTTCCCTAACAGGTGAAACCCTACTCATTCATAAATAATTGTGATCATTGTTTGAAGGACTGGTGTACAGGATACTAGGATGTAGGTTGGAAAAGAGATTGTGTTATCTCCTCAACACACTTTCCTCCTCCTTCCCACCATTCTGGGAGCCATTTGAGGGCTTGACCCTCAACTCTAGGGAGGCAGGAAAAGTGTGGAGCCTGACTGATAAAAACCCATTACATTTCATCGTCTGTGTCAGTGCCTGATTCAGAAATCTAGACTCAGGTCAATGAGGGTATGGCATTCTGCTAAAGACAAAGATTAGTTTAAGAGTTGGAAATAACACAACTCAGCCCAGGGAGGCCCAAAGGGAATTCCTACAAGGGCTCATGACCCTTAAGAGGTTGGGCAAAATGGCTCATGCCTGTAATCCTAGCACTCTGGGAAGTCAGGGAGGGTGGATTCCTTGAGCTCAGGAGTTTGAGACTAGCCTGAGCAAGAGTGAGACCCTGTCTCTACTAAAAATAGAAAAATTAACCAGGCATCATGACGGGCTCCTGTAGTCCCAGCTAGTTGGGAGGCTGAGGCAAGAGAAAGGTTGCTGTGAGCTCTGTTGATGCCATGGCACTTCTACCTAGGATGACAGAGTGAGACTCTGTCTCAGAAAAAAAAAAAAGAGAGAGAGAGAGAACCTCAGATACACTGGTCTCTCCCTTTCTGGGCATCATCGAGTGAAGAAGGGAGAACAACACTATAGCTGCTTGGTCTCCAGGAGCATATGGATGAAACCTGTTCAGGAATGAACCAAAGCAAATGGACCAGGAGCCATTGGGTTAAATCAGACTTGAAGTCTACTCCAAATCTGGACTCCATGGGGTGCAGTGAAATTCTACATTGCTTAAGCCAGATAAAGGTATATTTTCTGGTTTAAAAAATAGCTAGAAGCCTCCTAACTGGTATACACACGTAACACGGGAAAAATCTGACCCAGACAGAGAGTTGGCATCCAACCAAGTCTTAGAGATATTAACCATCAAAAGGCAACATTGGTTCTTCCAGAGAAGAGTGACAGGACCAGATCTAACACTTTAGACAGAGCCTTCTGGTGGCAATGAGGGAGATGGACAGGATGTGAGACTGTGGCAGAACCATGCTGTAAGGGGATGTCCATTGTGGAGGGGGATCAAGGACAAATGACTGTAGGAGCCTCCTGAGGCGTGGAAGCCAAAATATACACACTGGTGAGGATTCCTGTTCAGATTCTAAATGTTCTTAGACTGCCAGACCACATGACAAGCCCAGAGAAAATGTAGATGAAGGATTATTCATTCATTTATTCATTTGTCTGTTCAACACATTTCTTTCTATTGAGCTCATGTTCTAGCACTGGGTGAACTGCTAGGGATACAGCAATGAACAAAACAGGCATAAATTGCTGCCCTTAAAAGGCTGTGTTTCACTGGAGGGACAGACACTAGACAAAATGAGTAAGGACACAGAAGTCGGTTATATGGCGATACATGCTACGAAGAAAAATGGTTTTATGAACGTATGTGTGTATTTCTAGAGCCAGATTCTTGCTCTGTTGCCCAGGCTGGAGTGTAGCGGCACAATCATAGTTCACCACAGCCTTGAACTCCTGATTCAAGCGATCCTCCTTCCTCAGCTTCTGAGTGTCCAGAACTACGTGTGCCTGCCATCATGCCCGGCTAATTTTTCTATGTTTATTTTTGTGGAGACAGAATCCTGCTATGTTGCCAAAGCTGATGGTGAACTCCTGGGCTCAAGAAATCCTCTCATGTCAGCCTTCCATAGCACTGGGATTATAGGCATGAACCATAGTGTCCAGCCAAGAAAAGGTTTTTAAAGGGAAATTGAATAGGGAATATCAGGAAAGGGGAATTACGTAGCCAGAAATTTCCCACCATGGTCTTCAAAGGTGGGAGTTTTTTGTTTTTCAACAAAAAGCTTCAGGGAATAGCACCTTTCTATATTCTGTGGTTAACCAGGTAAACAAAAATAATTACCATTATGATAAATTAATAATTTACCATAATGATAAATATTAATGCTAATATTCCTTTAGTGATTCTTATATGAAAATGTTGCTCCAGTCTTTTCACAAATATTATTTTATTTCATCTCCATTTTATAATAAGGGAAGCAAAAATTGGTGATTCCGGTCATCAATTGGTGTGCCAAGAAGGCACAGTGGCAACCGTGAACCCAGGTTTATGCAACACTATATTTTTTGTTTTTTTTTTAGAGATAGAGTCTCATTTTGTCACCTTCAGTAGAGTGCTATGGTGTCATAGCTCACAGCAACTTCCAGCTCTTGGGCTTAGGCGATTCTCTTGCCTCAGCCTCTGGAGTAGCTGGACCTACAGGCGCCCACCACAATGTCCGGTTATTTTTCTTGTTGTTGTTGCAGTTTGGCCAGGACCGGGTCCCTACTCACTGATCCACAGGTGCTGCCTTTGTTTCGTTTTTTAACTGTATAATGCCAGCATAGTAGAATACCTCCTCTCGATTCTAAATTCACGTTTCTCAGCAACTATGATCAATAGCATTTGATAAGACAACTAACGAGAAAATAGGCTGGGCACAGCAGCTCACACCTATAATCCTAGTACTCTGGGAGGCTGAGGATGGCAGATTGCTTGAGCTCAGGAGTTCCGGACTAACTTGACCACATCCCTAAAGAAAATAGCCAGGTGTTGTGGGACTACAGGTGCCTGCCCAACACCTGGATATTTTTTGTTGCAGTTGTCATTGTTGTTTAGCTGGCCCGGGCTGGGTTCGAACCGCCAGACTCAGTGCATGTGGCTGGCGCCGTAACCACTGTGCTACGAGCGCCAAGCCAGAAAATTATTTTAATTGCACATATAATATATGAATATATTTTCTTTTTAATAAAAATTAAAACCAGAAATTAAAACCTTTAGCCTTATCTGGTATTAAAGTCTCCTTTAATTGCCACTGCCAACTGGGGGATTCCCTGTTCATTGAATTTAGAGTGTATCTTTCCACAAGCCTTTCTAAATGTTTCTTTTTTCTTTTTCTTTTTCTTTTTTTTTTGCAGTTTTTTTTTTTTTGGCCAGGGCTGGGTTTGAACCCGCCACCTCTGGGGGCGGTGGGGCCGGTGCCCTACTCCTTTGAACCACAGGCGCTGCCCTAAATATTTCTTTTTTCTATAGAATCCATGTAGTGTTGCCACCTATGTGCTTGATTTTTTTTTTTTTTATTAAATCATAGCTGTGTACATTAGTGCAATCAAGGGGTACAGTGTGCTGGCTTCATATACAATCTGAAATGTTTTCATCAAACTATTTAACATACCCTTCATGGCATTTTCTTAGTTATTGTATGAAGACATTTGTATTCTGCATTTAGTAAGCTTTGCCTGTACCCTTCTAAGATGCACCATAGGTGTGGC
>CAUYRH010176139.1:0-27015 GCA_963574655.1 Perodicticus potto | reverse complement strand
TGGGCTCAAGTGAGTCTCCTGCCTCCGCCTCTCAAGTAGCTGGGACTACAGGCACCTGCCACAACGCCCAGCCATTTTTTGGTTGCAGCCGTCATTGTTGTTTGGCGGGCCCGGGCTGGATTCGAACCCGCCAGCTCAGGTTTACATGGCTGGCACCTTAGCCCATTGAGCCATGGGTGCTGAGCCTCAAGAAGTATTTAATGAGGCTGGGCGCAGTGGCTCATGCCTGTAATCCTAGCACTCTGGGAGGCTGAGGTGGCTGGACTGCTTGAGCCCAGAAGTTTGAGACCAGCCTGAGCAAGAGTGAGACCCCATCTCTACTAATAAGTAGAAAAATTAGCCGAGCATTGTGGCAGGCACCTGTAGTCCCAGCTACTTAGGAGGCTGAAGAAAGAGGATAGATTGAGCCCAAGAGTTTGAGGTTGCTGTGAGCTGTGACAGCATTGCACTCTACTGAGGAGAGCGAATCTGTGTCTTAAATAATAAATAAATTAGCATTTAACGAGTTCTGTTTCAGGAACTCTTTGGGTGTGATGTAGTGAACAAAATAAACAGAAATCTGTGTCCTCATGGGACTTCCATTCCAGCAAGTGAGTGGACAATAGTGGTTTAGTTTAGCACTTCTTCAACTTAGATGTGAGGTGAACTCGTCCAGGCAAATTGTTAAAATGCAGAGTCTCAATCAGTAGATCTGGGATGGGGGCCTAAGATTCCAACAAGATGCCCAGTGTTGTTGGGTCACAGTTTGAGTCACGAGGGGTTTTATGTATATCCCTCCCAGAGATAGCAATGACTTATCTAAAGGAACGGCTATCTAATAGTGGAGCCCTGGGGTGGTAGGGGTGTTGGGTGGGTACTTGAGGATACTAGGGCCTGGCCTTGGGGGTGGTTGCTTGGTTTATGTGTAAGGCTGGCTCAGCTCTCCAGCCCTGGCTCCTTAGCCCCCCATTGCTCCCGCTCAGCCAGGCTGTGGGTGAGAACATCTGGAAGGGATTCCCTGGAACCAGAGGAATTTCCAGGCAAATGAGGCTCTGTCAACCCAGCTGGGAACACCCACCTCTGCCATCTGCTCCAGACGTCAGTGCAGAGTCTGTGTGAAAGGAACCCGGCAGTCTCCAGCTCCTCTGAGGGAATGTCTGTCCATATTCCCTGGGTCCTGCCCTGGGCACACAGGGAGACCACCCCTGATGCGGCTGGGAGCCTGCTGGGAACCCTGAGTTCCTGAGGGCAGGTTCCTTCCCTTCCACACACCCCTCCCCGAGAGGGAGGTGCCTCAGAATTCCAAAGATGCCCCAAGGAGAATAATGGCAGGAGAGGCTGCCTCAGTTGATCAGAATCACCAGCCCAGAATTTTCTCATCCTCATTTGGCAGAGTTTGTCCAACCCGCCCCATGCTCTGCCCTGCACAGCATCTTAGTGGTAAATACCCACCATGCACAGGGCCTTTGCAGCTTGCTCTCACTTGATCCACGTAGGAACTCCATGAAACTGCTCTTGTTCTCACCTTCTAACAGGTAAGGACCAGGCAGTGCAGAGAGGCCAGGTTACCTGCAGGAAGTGGCAGGGCTGGGATTTGAACTCACTTAAAAGCAAAGCCCAGCGTTAACCCCTGCATGTCCTTCTAAGGGCAGGCTCTGGCCAAGGGGGATGGGAGAACTGGATGGGAACTTGTCCAGATGAAAGTCTTGCCTTTCTTTGAACTCCAAGACTTCTCTCTGAGGACAAGTCTCAGAGCTGGTCACCCGCGCCCTGTGGGAAGCTCCTTGCCCAGGGCTTTGTGTGAGTGTACCTGGCCATGTGCAGCTGCGTAAGACCAGGCAACCCGTTGATGAGGGTGATGAAAGACTGTCATCAAGTCTGGGGGTTACTCAGCACCACAGATGGGTCTCTTAGGGTGACATCGTCCTTATCAGCAAATGCCAGGAGCAGGATGCCTAATCCCAAACCAGGAGGCCCCAGGAGCTTCCAGGGAGAGCCAGGGCTTAGATTCTGCTCTCTAAGGGACTAAGATTGTGGTGGCTCTGCCTTCCACCCCCTTGCCCGGGCATTTGGGGAGAAGGGTGTTACCTGTTGCTAATGCCCGTGTTTCCCCATCTTAAGTTGCATTCCTGCCACCACCACTGTCTCTTGCTCCTGCCTCTTAGCATGGGTGCCCTGGTCCCAGAGCTCAGGGCTGGCACTTGGATTACCAAGTCTTGATGTGTAGAACTTGTGCCAACCACAGCGATTTAGACCCCACAGGGGGCCTCTGGAGGCCTGCCCATCCCCCTGCCCCTCGTGCTGGCCAGCCTGGACTGCAGGACTCAGCAGACACCATGGCAGCTCTGTCTGAGCTGGCCCCACTGCCCTCTTTGTCTGCTGTGCCCTCAGCTTTAAACCTGAGCCCGGCAGGTGTGACAAGGGAAAGAGGGCTCCTCCACCACGATTAGCCAAGAGATTAAGGGCCCCTGAGGAAAGGCCTTTATTTCTGTATTTGGGTTTCACAGCTTGGGGAGATGAGAGATAACATTCCCCAGAGGCTGCAAGGTTCTGTAAGAGCCAGTCACTGGGACTCTGACCTATAATAGGAGGACAGACATGGTTATTTTAAGGGGCTGTACCATCTTGCCTCTAGGGGAGGAAAGAGACTCATTTCCAAGGATGAGGCAGCAGCCCAACTAGGACAAAAGGTAGGGGACAGAATCTCAGGATGCCTAAATGCAGGTGTAAATGGTGGAGTTGCTGTGTGTCTCCAGGCCAGTGAGGCACCTCTCTGGGCCTCAGAGCCTAGTGGGAGGAGGGAGGGAACATTGTCAGAAGTTCAGAGAGCTGGTGGGAGAAGAGAGATGGGGGAGGTGGCTGCAGGTTGCAAGGAAGAAAGACAGGGAACTAGGAAGCCAGCATGGGGTGGGGGAAGACCACACGAGCTAGACTGCACTGTCCCCAGAGGCTAAAGTGTCCCTTGCTATTGGCCTCTGTCACTGTCTCCTGCTCCTGCCTCTGAGCGTGGATTTCCTTCTCCTGTCCCAGGAGCCCGATGACAGGTGGGTTAACAAGTCTTCACGTGTAGAACTTGTGCCAGCCGCAATGACATGGGCCCTAGAGGCCTACACCCCCCACCCCAGCCCTCCAGTGCTGTCCCTGCCCCACAATGGGCGTTGCTCTGCTTCCGTTTGCAGTCTGCCTGCCCCACATTGAGAGCATTTCCAGGGGCTGGAAGATCCTGCATCAAGCCGTCTGTTATCTTCTGCATCTGATTACCTGTTACCATCTTGGTTCCTTTGGAATCTAACCTTCACCTTGGTCCCAGTTCCAGTCTTGGGTTTGGAGCCCAGCTCTGCAACCTTCTATATCTACACCTAATTTCTGCCTCTTTTACAAATCAGTGTAGTGCTTCCCTCCTAGAGCTCTTGGAGGATGAAATGAGATAACAGCAGCCCCCAGAAAACTGCCCAAGGCATGAGTGACTGTTAGGTCATTTCATCCCTTCATCTTGATTGGCTTCCTCAGGCTGTGCAGTTAAATGTGCTATTCACAGAGGCCTTGGCCTGTCTGTAGCTCAGGCACACGGGCTGACTGTCCACCACCACCATCAGCAGTAAGGCGCGGGGAGTAACAAGGGCTGTCGGTTATCAAGTTCTTTCAGTGGGTCAGACCCTTGGCATTTGAGAATTGTAGTCCTCACTGCAACCTGCAAGGAGGTGGGTTTTATTATTCCTGTTTTAGAGATGAAGAAACAGATGATGATGGCTTAATTCAAATCCAGCCCCAATTTCCAAGCTGGCTGGGCCCTTTCCACAACTTTGTAAGACATGGTGTTACTCGGGGAATGGGTGGCTGAAGGCAAGCAGGACCAAGTGAGGAGCACTGCTTCTGGAAGCAAAGTCCCCAGATGCAAAGCCAGGGCAGCAAGACATTCTCAGGTGAACACAAAGACCAAGAACAAGACAAGGCGAATGGCTCCAGGGGCCACAGACCTGCCTTTGTGAAGACAGGCGGGCAGCAACCAAGTTCTGCAGTGCTGGGAGGACGCAGACCTTGCTGTAAAGCAGAACAACATGGGAAAAGCCTGGGACATGGTGGCCAGGTGTGCAGGGGGAGGGAAGCTTGTGCTTATCCTCCTGAACAACCCACTTTTCCCGATCTAACAGCAGCCGAAATAAGAAACGATTTACTCCACAAAAATCCACCATACGTCCATGAACTGACCTCCATCCCATCTCCAAACCAAGCTATTTCTCCCAGAATCCTGCACAAGGTCCAGGCAGTGTGCAGATTTACCTAAGGTCAAACTATTTCAGGTATGAATTTTCTTGGTAACTGGATGACACTTGAAGCGGCTCAGAAACCAAGGCGAGAAAAGCCCCCAGTTGTTATTATTTAGTATGCTGGAGAAGAAGAAAGAGCTCTTTGTGGAGGAATGAAAGGGATCCAGACAGTGGCAAGCCCCTGCCCTCCCGAGCAGAAATCATCTTTTCCATCAGCAGTTTCTGCCTCGCATGGCCCAGGCTCATTTTCCCGGGGCAAGAATGCCTTTGGTTACACCGCCTTCTCCTAGACAAATGCCTCTAAATCATTTAGAAATGGTTTGATGAATAGGTTATTTAAAGGATCTTCTATTCCCCTTCCCCTGTTATTTATCTTTTCTTTGTTTCTTTCTTTGCTCCCTTTTAACAAAATTTTTTCCTGGGAACAATGTAATTCTCTAACATCATTTGCATTGTAAGGCTAGGAGAACACTGACAGGTGCCAGTGAGGGCCTCGGAACAGAGACGGGATGTATCCGTGAGAAAAGCCTAAATCCAGGAGGCCACAAGCACCCATGACTCTTCCACAGCCCCCAGCAGAATCCTCCTTCCTCGTGGTCCTCGGCCATCTGTGCCAGGCTCTGGTCTTTGGTTGCTAAGACCTCTTTCCATGGTGGGCAGGAGGGCTGCCACCAGGACACCAAACAAGGATGTTCCTACAAGCCTCGGGTTAGCAGTGCAGAAGGCCGATGGGACCAGGTGAGAAGCACTGATTAGGGGGAAACAAAACACCCAAAATATCAGAGCCAGGACAGCAAGGCCTAAAGGAGAAAGTCTCAAACTTCAAAGGTTTTAAATTCCAGCTCAGTAGGTAAGACAAGCACTTCAACGTGTCACTTGAGCAGTGACAGTGACAGAAAGGTTGTCAAGTTGACAAACATGGGAGAGCTGATGAAACAGCCGCCGTAATGGGTGGGTGGCTGGAGGCAGCGAGTCCCCAGGACAGCTGCCTGCATTCCTTCCTCTTCTGCGCACACACACTTGTCACTCTCCCACTGAAAGGTGAAATCAGAGCCTCCTCTCTGCTTGAATCTCAACTTTCCTTAGAGATTCATATAACCTGAAAATGTGGCTGAAGTGACAGTCAGGATCTCTAAGGCAAATCCCAAGAATCTTGAAGCTTCTGCTTGGACCTCTGGGGACTCTCCTTAGGGCCCTGCAGTGCCAGTGGGGAAACCCAAGGTAGCCACAGGGGGGATCACTTAGGATCAGGGGTAGCGGTGTGCCCCACCACCTGTTCCAGCTTCCAGCCACTTGAGCCATCTGAGCAGAAAGAAGCCATTCTCTCTGTCCCTTTCCAAGTCCCCAACCCACAGAATTGGGCAACATGACAACAACAAACTGTGTTAAGCCACTAAGCCTTTGAGTTGCATGTGTCACACATCCACAGTAACCAGAGTCAGGGGACATGTGAAAGTGCCAGGGACTCTGCTGACCCAACCCTTCCCCTTTGAGAATCCCCTCCCTGGGTCCCAGACTCCTCTGCTATGGTCTCCCATTCCCAGATCAATCCCATTCCTATCTCATTCCCTTCTAGGAACCCCAATGGGGGAGCTAGTTTGGTGCCCAGGGAAGAACTAGGGAACACTAGGAGCGGGTAAAGATCGTGGGTAACCCATCCCTGGGGTAGGTCTGGGGAGAATGGCAGGGTGAGGGACGTGGTGGTACAGGGGACAGAGTGTGGGCCTGTGTGTGTACTTGGCTGTGTGACTTCCCCTTGGCCCAAATTCCCACCCGGCTCCCTCCCAGAGCTCAGGCCCAGTGGACTCAGGCCTATTGGACTCTCCTGAGAGCACTTCTCAGGTCCCTCAGACCAGCACTTCCCAAACCAGGGCCTTCTCCCAACTCACCCACAGGCAATTGCCTGTCCTTCCCTATTTCTGCCAAGGGTACAGAAATCAGCAGGGCTGGTCCAGGTGTAGGCAGCCAACCCTTCAGGGACAGAACCTGCCCAGCTGAAGCAAGATCTAGCCAAAGCCCATATGGCTTGAGGTCAATTTTAGAGAACCCAAGGCAGGGACTGATGTGGGAAGACTTGTGGCTAAGGAGCTGGGCAGAGCCCAGCCAAGGTCATAGGCAACCCCAGCCTTCCTCCAGGAGAGGTGAAGGGTTCTGAGGCGGTGTGCTGGGGGCTGGGCTATGCCAATACCGTCTGCAGCCTCAGCCACCTCTGCCTCTCACCCCCCACCCCCAGCCCCCTGCAGCTTTCAGGAAAACCTGTAGCTTCCAGCTTCCCCAGGTCCTTCTCCTCTCTTCCTTCACACCTCCCATCAGGGCCCAGCCTGTCATCACGGCCCCATCCCCCAGCCCAGCTTTCACCTCCTCACATCGCCTCCTAAAATCCTTTTGTGTCACCCCTCCTCCTCAAGGCTGCCTCTCCCGTGCTGCTGAGACATCACATCAGCTGCCCACTATGGGAGCCAGTGGCCACCAGCGACTGTGAGGCACTTGGAATGGGGCTAGTGCCACTGGGGAAGTAAAATTTTTATTGCTCTAGATTGAAAAGCTGATACCTCGATTCAGTGGTTGAAAAACTTTTAAATGTGTTTGGAACAATTTGGCTGTATGAACCTTACCTTTTCAACTGTAAGTTTAACAAAATCTAAATGCAGACCTAATTAATATATCCAAGGAAATCCTTGTGCCTGCATTTGGTGTCTCCACTGACATGTGCTGTAAGTGTAATATAGGCACTGGAAAGTTTGAAGACTTTGTACCAAAAAAAGATAAACTATCTTATGAATAATTTTTATTATTACACATTGAAATAATTATACTGAGGGTATACTGAGTTAATAAGAGCAAAATGGAATCTTAAAATTCATTTCCTCTGTTCTCTTTTTACTTTTTTAATGTGGCTACCTGAATATTTAACCTCATATATGTGACTCGAATTCTATTTCCATGGGACAGCACTTCTATCGACCACAGATCCCACCGTTGATCAATAATTCAGCCCCACACTGTCCCCCTGCCACATCCTCAGGCTTCATTGCTGCCACCTTGAGCTTGTGTATGGCTGCTATCTGGTGTGCTGACCTTGGATGACACACGTGTTTGCAAGTACGTGTGTGTATTTGTGTGCCCTGTGCACACCTGTCTCTTTCCACGCGTGCATGTGTGTGCATCTACATTCAGCGTCTGTTGTGTTTTCCGTGTGTGAAAACATACGGTCAGGCTTCTGCATGGCTGTGCACAGGCAGCATCTGAATGGGAACCCACTGCCTGCGAGGAGTTGACATGGGGACAGGGCCTTGGGGTGAAGCCTCAGAGCAGCTTGTTCGCCTCCGGGAGAGGCTGGAACAGACAGTGTTTCCTTGGCAAGTTGATGAGAATGTCGTGTAGGACAGAACCAACAGCCGCCCTGAAATCAAGATCGATGACAGCTCCTTGTCACACTACCCGATGAAGCCTGTCACCATCATTGGAGAGGAAATTAAATTGGTCTGGAATAGTTCGCCATTCCCAAAGCCGGTTTGGTCGCTGTGGTGTAGTGTGTTACGCACTTCTGGGTGGTGTCTAATTGATCATTTTGTTTATTCATAAATTTCCAAGGTGTAGTCTGTGGAGCTGACCATGCCACAGGACATCAGGAGGAGGTACTTGTTCCTTTCCTAAAGATATGAAGCACCCTATCCATCCCCCATGGAGTCCACCCACCTAGCCATCTAGCCATTCATCCACTGAGGTATTCAGTTATCCAAACAATATATTCAGAGCGTCTGCTGTGTGCTGGGCAGTGCAGGGAATAGAAAGAACTGTGGGCTGAGATTCCGAGTTCCAGCACCCACACATGGGATGTCTCTGGCCTTTCTGGGCCTCAGTACTTCTCTGTAAGTGAGGGATTGGACCACAGATCTAAAGGCCCCTTCCAGCTCTGCCACTTCTGTGTCTTGTTGAATGGCTTGATTTTCTGGTTATGCTAGTCCAGGCTAGGGACTGTGTCCCTATTTCCAGCCAGAGACTTTTCATTTCTAGGCAGGGGTCCTCTCCCAGCCCCCAGGGGCTGCTTGGGCAATATGATGGGATGAAGGAAACAGAAAAGGACTCAAGGGACACGGGCATCACCAACTCCCAAGGCTGAGGGCCTAATTGACAGGAATAGGGTGTACCATACAGGGAAATACAGAGGGTTCAGCTCAAGTGGGTGTTTATAGGTTTAGTTGTGCCTTGAAGATTTGAGGGACCAGGCCAATCAGCAGAATCTGAATTCAGTGTTTTGAGGCTGTGTTTTGGGGTTCTCAGTCCCTGGCCCACGAAAGGTCTCTGGAGCCTCTCTGGTTCCTCACCCTGCACAGCCAGCATCTGTGTTTGGGTGATTCCAGGGCTCCCTGAGCACTCACCATTTCCAGCCCTGCCCCCCTGCCTCCCTGGGCCTGGCCTCATTTCCTGGTCTGCTTCTCAGCACCCCCTCTCCACTGGCTGGGAAACCCACCCCTGGGACTCAGCCTGCTCTGCCAGCTGTCTGCCCCAACCCCCCAGGACCAATTCCAGGTCCTCCAAGGGACCTTTTGCCTCAGCCTGGCTGACTGGTGCAGAGTAACGGAGCTGTGTTCATCTGGTTACTGAGGGCTCTAAATTCCCACCATAAAGGCAGACACAGCAAAAGCTTCCTTGGACCCCTGTCTGTCTAACATCAGTCTTGGTAACGAAGGTGCCTGATGGCAGGCTATCTGGGTTGTAGGTGGGCAGAGCAGGAGGGTGGGGATTAGGGGGCAGAGGCTGCTTTGATCCTACTGGCAGACGGCAATTTCCTCTGACTCTCCTCCAACACTCAAACCCCTGTCAGTGAACTCAGGAAACTCACAATCACAGACAACACAGATGATGGCATGTGGAACAGCTCTGAATTCAGGGAGGAGGATGGGAGGAAAAGGAGATACGTGTGCACATCTCCAGAGAACCCCTCTCCCCACTTCTGTCATTTAAGCCACCAGTGGGCTTTGCTTCAGTCCTGATTTCTGCTGTATCCTGAGTCTCGCTCAGTACCTGGCACATAAATATTCTTGAAGAAATGCATTTCTGGTTCTAGGAGCACTCAAAGACTCCAATCAATTCAGGAGTGACTGACGATCTAATTTATTCATTCAATAACCATTTATTAGGCAGCGCTGCTCAGGTTCCTGGCACCATGCCAGGTGCCAAGGACTAGGATAACTAGAAAATCAAGCCGTTCAACAAGACACATTGAGCTCCTCTCCATGGGAGGCAGACCATGAACAAGTAAATAGATAAAAACGCACAGTGGCTCTAGACCCAGCAGGTGCCATAAAGGAAATACATAGGGTGCTGTGATGGAGGGCAGTTGGGTGGCCTCCCTTGGACACGGCCACCTAGGGAGGGCTCTTCAGGAGGCCTTGAAGACTGAAGAGAAAGAGCCAAGAGCCAAGAGCCAAGAGAGAACTGAGCAAGTGCAGAGACTCTGAAACGGGAACAACACAGGGGTTTGAGAAACTGTCCCCAGTGTAGCAGCGGTGCGGGATGAGGAGAAGCAGTTCAAGATGAAGTTGGACCCATCGCTGTCCTCCAGTGGGGGTGGCAGACAAGTGAGCAATCAGAGCAGAAACAAGTAGCTGCTGCCACAGAGGCAGAATGGGCAGGAAAGCCCTGAACTCAGCCTGGAGGAGGCAGCATTGTCACCAAGACCTGAGACCGCACTGACCATCTCTTTCTCCAGCCTGGCGCGGCCTTCCATCCTTCCAGACCTGCTGCGGGGACTCCCTCCCTCTCCCAGCCAGCAGCAGGGACTCCGGAGTGGCCCCAGATGTACCCTCCTCCAGAGTGACCCCGGAGCATCCCCCTGCCCTGAAGCTTCTTGTAGCCTCTGCTGCTGTTGCAGAAAGCTGGCTGCGCCTGGAGTGACCAGGTGAGGGGTTTGGTAGATGCTGCTGTGGCAGGATAATTACTGGCCACGTGGTGAGTCCCTTCCTTTCATCTTCCTGGTCCCCCTGAAGCTTTTACTATCCCTGAGCCCAGCATCTAGCAAATAGCCCCCTTGCTGCCTTTTATCTGGCTGGCTTTCAACTTAAAACACCCTCTCTGAGGGTCTTGCCTGGCAACAGCACCAGAACTATTTAGAACTACAGAACTCAGAGTGGGCTATGCCAGGTGTTTGAGTGATAATAATAATAATAATAATAATCAATGCTGTAATAATAACTGAAACATCAGCTCCCCATTTATTAGGATCTGGGTGTGCCAGGCACTATACTAAAAGCTTTCTGTGCATCATTTCAGGTAATTCTCACTCCCATTTTCTACGGCAGGAGTTGGTATGAGGCTCAGAGAGGTTAAGTAACTTGGCTAAGTTTTCACAGCAAATGAGAGCAGGAACTGACCTCAGAGCCTGGGCGGTTCTACTGTATGGCCTCTCTCTTCCCTATATCCATGGTTCCCAGTACCAGGCTAACAGCATCAAAATCATCAGGGGAACAGTATAGAAAGTAAGATCTCTGGTCCCTCTTCTTTGGAAATTTTGATTCTGCAGGTTTGGAGTGGGGCCCTTTTTGCTTTCTTCTATTTTGTTTGTTTCTATTTTAACAAACCCTGGCAGGTGCAGGGCCAGATGTTTTCGGGTTCAAGGCCAAGTGCATTAAGGTGCAACTCAGGTGTGCCAAGAGGTATACACATATCCTATAAGAGTAGATGGGTGAGGGGAAGGGAGGTTTCCCTAAAGGGCACATCGAACTCTCTGTCCCCACCTTCCCCTGCCTATTTTCTCCTCAATTCCACTCAAGAACCAGAAGCTAACCTTGACCTCGTCACTGCATAGAGGGCTTTCAGGGAACACCGGAGAGGGCGAGGGGCAGGGGCTTAAGGCTGAAAGCCAGCCAGGTAAAAGCCATGAGAGAAGGTGGGTCAGGTGATCTGTGGGGTCTCTGGTTAAGTGTCCCCTCATGAAAACACTGAAGAGCCACAGAGATCATAGATTAGCCTGACATTTCAATCATGGAACAAATATTTATGAAGCAGGAATGTGAACCTACCCAGGAAAGGTGTCCGAGGGCAGAGACTACCATCCCTGCACCTGGCATTCCAGTTGCTACGTATTAATCCTAGGCCAAGTTTTGTGAAATGAGTGAGGCTATTTAGTTCCAGTGGGAAGGCAGGTCCAACATCAAGGAACAGCAGAAATTCCCCCTGGGACTACATAAAATCAAGTGTTCACACACGCCACAACATGGGGCGCCTTGAGGACATTGTGCTAAGTGAAATATGCCAGTCAAAAAAAGACAAGTGCTGTGTGATTCCACTGATGTGAGGTACCTAGAATAGTCAAATTCGTAGAGATAGAAAGTGGAATGGTGGTTGCCAGGGGGCTGGAGGAAGGGGAGGGGGAGGTTGCAGTTTAATGGGCATGGCGGGGAGGAAGCCTGAGGAAAAGCCTTTTAAAAAGAGAAATGGTAAACTGTTTGCAAATGTCTGTGGATAGTCCAGAACCGTGGATTTTGACAACTAAAGAATTTCCAGAGAGGCTAAGGGAGAAGCCAGAATTAAGTTGAGCAGAGATTTATAACAGTTTGTGTTGGATGGAAGGCACCCATCTGTACTCGGGGATCTGGGTTACTTTAAATCTCACTCCAAACGAGATTTTATCTTCAATGTAACGGGCAATTAGAGAGGTGTTAGATAAGTATTTGTATCATTATTTTAACAAGTCTCTGCTTTATGGGGGAAAAAAACCTATTTGAGAATAGAAATGTGCAAGTTGTCACAGTTCAGTTACCTGTTCCTGAAAAATAAACTGTGCCTCTGAGCTCAGGCTCTGTGGTGGCAGCTCTTTGATTTGCAGACCAGTGGCCCAGCCCCTCCAGGGTACTGTTCCACTTTGCTGTGCCACCCCAATCTTCGGAACAGGAAATGGGTGGGCTGTGGACCAGTGCAAAGGAGAGGGTCGAGCACACCAGTCGGGAGGGCACCTGACCTGGGAGAGTGGAGGCCCACCCAGCAGAGGGGACAGCAGCTCCTCTTCCTGTCCCTTGCCTCTGGGGGAGACTTTTAGATTCTTGCAAAGCGCTTTTATTGACTGTCAGTGTAAAAAGGCTGTGGGAGTAGGAAGAATATCCACAAAGTGGCATAATCCTGTTTCTGAGCAGAGGTGAGCCTCAAAGAGGTGATGTGGTTTCCCTTGGTGGCACAGCTGCCAACTGGGACAGAAAAGGTGCCTGCATCAGGCAGGGGCAGGTGGGTGACCTGAGGGCCGCCTGGAGCCGATGCTGATGTCTGAGCAGAGGTGGGGTGGGGTGTGGGAGGGAAGGGGTAAGCAGGGACTGCAGGCTGAGCATCTCCCTCCCTTTCTGTCCGTGTCTTTCTCATGCTCACTCACCCCCAGCACCCTCCTGCCTCCTGCACCCAGCGGGGACGGACTGCCCTCTCCCTCCAGGGCACTGGGCACAGACCTTTGGTTTGAGCTGAGCTTCCTGTCTCTGTGGGCATCCCTCCTCATTTTTCCTTTTTAAAATATCAGAATGGATTTTATTAAAAGAAAATCAATACGCATGACAACCTGCCACAGATGAAGCAGAGAAGCTGACGTTCGGCAGTCTCAATGTCTTTTGCGAGGATTCCCTGGTGTCCCCTCCACTCTCTCAGCCAGAAATCTTTGTCATGTCTTTGATGAGCCACTTCTGGGAAGCCAGCTGCACCCTCTTCTCCCGCCAGCAGCTCTGCTCAGCAGCCCCTTCCCACCTCCTACCTCATCTCTGTGCTCCTTCCAGGCTGTTCCCATCCCTCCATCCCCCACCAGCCCAGCCTCCCACAGATTCACTCTTGCCCTTGACTCCAGCCCATCACTGCTCCAATGTCACTCCTCCAAGCAGCAGCTCCTTTGGAGTCAACAGCCTCTGGTTTCCATTCATTCCTGTGTGACCTTGAGTCCATTGCATAACCTCTCTGAGCCTTGGGTTCCTCATGGTAAAAATGTAGATAATAACAACATTTTCACTACATTTGGGGGCGGAGGATATTACTGCTGTATGTAACAGCCCTTAGCATGTGCTCAGCACACAGTAAGTTCATGGTAACATCTGATCCCCTTCTCTGGGTCCGCCTGTGCCCCTGCTCCTTCATTGTACCTTCCCAAGCAGTCATTTGCCAGAGAGTTTGTCCTCGGAACACAGCAGCCTGTGCCTGTCCCCTCTGCCTGGTGTACCCAGTGTGGGGGGTGGGTGTCAGGTTCCCCACGAGAGTCCTTGTGCTTGGAAACCCTCTGTGGAGGGCCTGGTTTGGAATTCTGCCTGTAACCAGCACTCAGGGAGGCAGGAATCAGAAAAGTAGAGCCAGGTGTGGGGGAGAAGGAAGAGATAAAGGGAGAAGGAAAGAACTCATGGGGGATTGGGGGCAGGGAGGAGAGGAAGGAATCTCTTACCAGTTAATTCTACAGCAACTGGTACAAAAGAGGGGCTCGAGCCACTTTGTATTGATGGATGGGCGAGTGATGGATGGATAGATGGGTATACGGCTAAATGGAGGGAAAACAAGGAGGGAGGGAAGCAGGGGTAGTTTGTGTTTCCCTGGTCTAGACTTCCCTTCCTCTCCAGCTCTGTTCTCCCATGAGGCAGTGGGGCTTCCAGGTAAGAGGTGTTGGCTCTAGGGGTCATTTGCAGCCCTGCCGAGTTAGAAATGCGCACCTGGCCAGGTGCAGCAAGGGGGCAGTCACGGTAGAAGCAGCCTGTCCTGATGCAGCAGGTGAGATGTGGGTGCCTCAGTGGTGCCTGGCTGCTGGCAGGTGCACTGGCCTTCTCACTCAGTTTCCTGAGGGCCTCGCTGAGGGGCAGGACTGTTTAACACATACAGTGCTCTGCTGCTGGTGGCAAGGCAGGCAGGACAAGAGGCCTCTAGAGATTTCTGGGCTGGTAAAGGTCTGTGTGGGTGAGTGGGGAGACAGTGGCAGCATCTGCACGGCAGGAAGGGGTGGACACCAGGCCAGGCCTGTGTGCCCGATGCCTGGGGAGGCACTGGAGCTGCCAGGGCTTGCTATCGACTGGAAACCTCCTCTTCCTACTGGGCTGAGTGGAACTCTCCAAGGTGAGGAGGAAGGGAACCCCTTACTCTCTGCTCCCCTCCTAGACATTCACAATGCAACAGACACAGCGAAGGCTCTGAAGAGTCCTACAGCAAGGGAAACTTGTTTAATTCTAACGCCCTGCTGCCCAAATCTCTACCAACATGCAACTTTTTTTTTCTTGAGGACACTTTATTTGTATCTTGGAGAGATTAGAGTTTTGTAGGGTGCAGTTTAGAAATGCTGAGGTGGAGTAGGGAATAGAATTTTGGCACTGACAGATACTAAAAAGGTCAGTGAAGTCCCTCTGGAAAACTCCTACTCACCCTTTGAAGCCTACTTGAAATGCCCTTAATTCTCAGTACTGTTTCCCTACTCCTCCCTCAGGGGGAATGACTAGTCCTTTATTTGTACCTCCATTACCTTTATATACCCCTTTATTCTGTTTCTTTCACAAGGAGTTTGTTGGTTGTGCCTGTGTCTGCCAGGCAGAATGCTCCTTGAGGGCAGGAACTCTGTTTCCCTGGCAACTGGCACATAGCTCAATGCATGTTTATCAAGTGAATTTACTCCAACATCCTTATTTTACAAAGAAGTAAGCTGAGATCTAGGGAGGAGCCAGGTCTTGCTCTTGTATCCCACAGCTGGAGGTCCTCCAATCAGTTTGAGGAGGTAACTTGCTTGGCTTCCTTCTCTCCCCTGTCTCACTTCCCCTACTGGGACTTCCTCGGATCACCTCCCAAATAAACTACCTGCCCTTGAATCTTAATCTCAGGGTCTGCTACTGCGGAAACCTAACTCAAAGCAGTGTAAATTGATGCAATCTATCTGGAGAAAGATTTAACAGTATAAATATTAAAATTATAAACATACATGTTTATAGGCTATGAGTTCCCCTTTGAAGAATTTATCCTAAAGATAACCTATTTTTTTCTTAATTTATTGTTGGGGATTCATTGAGGGTACAAGATAACCTATTTTTTAATTGAAATGGGGTTTCCCTGTGTTGTCTAGGCTGGTCTTGAACCCCTGGACTCAACTGATTCTCCCACTTCAGCCTCCCAAGATTATATAGGCTTGTGCCACCACACCTGACTTAGGTATACTCTTGTTTTTTTTAATTTCAAATTAATATGAAGGGATAAAGTTTTAGGTTACATTGTTTTCCATTATAACGTAAAGTTCAAGTTGTTGTTGAGCCCTTCACCCGGGTATACTCTTTAATATGTCAAATCATCTGTGACCCGAGTAATTTATTGCACTTCTTATGAGAGCCAATGACTGGAAACCACTAACTTCCCATCACTGGGGATGAGATAAGAAGATCATGGTTCATCCCATCAGTGGACTCTCATGTAGTCATTAACAAGGAACAAATGGGGACACTCCTTATGGACTGAATTGGAGCCATCTCCAAAATAAACTGGAAAAAAAGCAAGGTAGAGAAGAGCATGGTTGTTCAAAACAAAAAGAATGTATTACAGCTTGATGCCTAATGCACAGTGGTTATGGTGCCAGCCACATACACTGAGGTGACGGGCTCAAACCCAGCCCGGGCCAGCTAAAACAATGATGACAACTGCAACAAAAAATAGCCAGGTGTTGTGGCGGGCACCTGTAGTCCCGGCTACTTGGGAGGCTGAGGCAAAAGAATTGTTTAAGCCCAAGAGTTTGAGGTTGCTGTGAGCTGTGAGCTGTGATGCCACAGCACTCTACTGAGGGTGACATAGTGAGACTCTGTCTCGGAAAAAAAAAAAAAAAAAAGAATGTACTGGTCTGGACAAGGTGGCTCACACCAGTAATCCTAGCCCTCTGGGAGGCCAAGGCAGGCAGATTGCTTGAGCTCAGGAGTTTGACACCAGCCTAAGCAAGAGTGAGACCCTGTCTCTACTAAAAATAGAAAAACTATCCAGGCATTGTGGTGGGCACCGATGGTCCCAGCTACTTGGGAGGCTGAGGCAAGAGGATCACCTGAGCCTAGGAGTTTGAGGTTGCTGTGAGCTATGGCACCATAGCACTGTACCCAGGGCAACAGAGTGAGACTCCATCTCAAAAAAACAAAAACAAAAAGACTACACGGCCACAACTGCTTGTTTATGTGGCTCGACTGTGTCTGTGAATGTACCAGGAAACTAATAACCTTGGAGCCTTTGAAGAGAGGAGGAATTAGGCTGTTGAGAGGAGGGGGGAAGGGAGATTCTCAGGATATATCTTGTGCACTTTTGATTTTTGATCATGTGCAAGTTCTACATTAGTTATTCAAAAACATAGTATGTGCAACTTAAAAATAATTGTAAAGAATAACCACATATCTGGGTGCCTGTTGTAATGATCAATCCAATTTTAGCTTGTCTCAGGAAAGTCGAACTCGTGGCCGGCGGCACTCAACCTTCCGTTTCTCATTGAGCATTCCCATAAGGTGGTTCTGCATCATTACTCCAGGTTTCTAAATAAGGAAAGTAGGCCTGAGCTCAGCCTTCCCCCAAGATGCTAAGAGTCCAGGCCGTCCTTCCCCTATCCCTCCCCTGAGACATGACAGGTTTCTTGAATCTTCCTGATACAGACAAGGTTGCAACCCTTCCCTTATTGAGCCGTTTGAAATGCAGACCACTGTCTTTGTAGAGGAGATGAGGGGCAGGATGAAATCACCTCTCTGCTCTGAGCTCTTATGGCTGGGCACCATGTTCCACTTCTGTACTCCAGGGGCCTAGCACAGTACCTGGCACGTTTATTAGCTGGCTGGCTGGTCAGAGGGATGGATGAATGTGTTTTTGGTCCAGAATTCAAGGCATGGAGGAACAAAGGGAAAGTGGACCCCCTTTTTCCACCTCCTGGGGTCCCACTCAATGAGGATTAGTGAGCAGAGCTCTGGAGTTGGACACATTCGGTTTAAAATCCCAGTTTTGCCCTCCTAACTGCTGTGTGACCTTAGGCACATCTCTTCATTTGAATCTCAGTTTTCTTATCTATGTAATGGGTACAGAGATAACCCCATCCCCACAGAGGATTAAATAAGATCCCATCAAGTTTCTGTATATGTGCCTGACACATAATGGGCTCTGCTGGGCATCTGCTCATCCCCGCTTCTTTGGCAAAGAAGGAGGACCAGACATTGTCCCCTCTTTGCCTGCAATGCCCTCATGTCAAGAAGGTCCTCCTTCTAACTGGAAACTCTCTTGCTGCAACTCAAACCCATGGCCTCTTATGCTATCATCCCAGACTAGAGAAAAAGCTGTCAGTGTAGTCCCTACAGGAGTCTTTTCCAGTTCTGAAGCCCCAAGGAAAGTCAAGGTTGAGTCTTATCAATAGTGGGCCCAGTAGCCTCAGCCCCTGTCACATTGCCTCCAGCACAGCCTCCCCTCTCCCCTGCGCAGGGGCTCGTTGTGCAAGGTCAGCTGTGAGCTATCTGGGGCCTCAGGGCACACTCCTGCCTCTTCTGCACTTGACTCCTTTCCACTTCACCCAAGGAGTTGGGGAAATGGCTCAGAATCAGATGATGAGGAGATTGAGCCCCAGGCGTAGCAGCAGCCGCTGACAAGTTGCATTTTGCCATAAATTCCCACAATTAGACGCTGCAAACAGCACTGTGGCTTCCTTGATGTATAGCAGGGAGTTAGCTTAATATTCCTGGCAACTAATTCTTGAACTAAAAATAGTTGGTTTGTAGCTTCTCCTTTCCCTCCTGAGCATCGAGTCTCCGCTGCTGCCAGGGAGGGAATGACCCTTTGGTGCTGGGAGCGTCAAGAGTTAACCCAGCCTTCACTAATGTGACTGTCAAGGAATTACTCCGCAGGGGATGGAGGCCTTCCTCTGTTGGGGAGGAGAGCCAGCCCCAGTGCTTTTATTTTAAGTAAGGAAGAGTAAGTAAGAGGCTTTTTGTGTAGGCAGCTACCTTCTCAGAGGACTCCCAGGGTGGGAAATACTACCTCTTCCCCACCTGCTGGTGCCACGCTCACCTCACGGGATACAGAGTCCCACATTGAGCTAGAAAGTGTGATGGCCTAAGAGATAAATTCTAGCCACTGTGGGAAGGGGCTGTCACTTCTCTGCAGGTTTCCCTCTCCTCATCTGCAAAAGGAGTAAATAAACGGATCTGTTTGTCTTGGATCATCAGACATTGTGCACTCTTACAATTACAAGTATCCTGTCAGATGTGCTCACAAACGTCAGTCTCTGAAATTCAGCCCTATCAGTGTACAACCCCCCTCACAGAAGATGGGCAGCGCATGCAGAGTGACCAGACCTTTGTCAGACCTGGGGTGCTAATTTAATCAACGTAATGCTGCCTTTAAACACCTGTCCAGCTCTTAAACTTCCCAAATTCCTCTGCTTTAGAGCCACTTGCCAAAAATAACACATCAACCATCCCTATGAAACAAGTTGTTCACAAAGTCTTATCAGTCAGTCACACTTTAGTATAAATGAGTCTCTTTCCTGGAAGAGAGGGAGAAGCATGGAACTGTTGAGATATTGAAAGCCTTACCTGGCTTCCCACCATCCCTGAGGGAAGCCCCCAAGTGGAAGCCAAGGGCCTCTACAAGATGGCTCTGGCCCACATTTCCAACCTCTGAATGTCCCTGAGGACTCCTCACTGTTCCTCAAACAGCTCAAACACCTTGGGCCTTTGCTTTCAATGGTGCCTCCTCCAGAATGCTGTTTCTTCCTCTCTCTGCCCCTCATTTCATTTCTTGGCTGGTGGAAATCCTACTCATTTTTGAGGGTACAAATGTAACCATCTCTTTGATAAAGTTGTCCCTATCCCATGGCTAGAATGAATCCCTCATAGTCCTTCACCTAACGGTACTTGAAACCGTGCCATGTGCAGCCAGAAGAAACTTAGGGACCGTCTACATCAGCTTTTCTCAAGATATTTTGTCTACGACCCACAGTGAGAAATCCACTCTGTTGTGACCCAGCACACACACAAACACACACATGTACATTTATGTACACATAAACAGACATACATGCAGACACACGTGGGTACACATACATACACACAGACCCACAGCTGAAAGACATTTCTGCATAATACTTAGCTCTGCTACGTGAGCTGCATGGTCACTCTGTTTAGTTTTTCTTTTTTTGAATGCTGGTTCTAACTCGCTAAATTTATTTCCCCACCCTGTAATGGGTTGCAGACTTCAGTCTGGCGAATACTGACCTAGTTCAACCCCTTGTTTGCAAATAGAAACACCAAGTTCCAGAGAGAGGAAGAGACTTGCCCAAAGTCGTGCAGCTGGCTAGTGGAAAGACTCAGATGAGAGTGCTCTTCTGCACACTTCTGTCACTTCATAGCGGCGACCCCCCTCATAAGGAGCCCCCCACATGCCGCAGCTGCTCTGCAAAGTTATGGCTCCATGGGTGAAAGGCCCTGTGCCCAGCACCCTGCACCTGCCCCAGGGCCCTGCCTATAGTAGGGGCCCAGCAGATGCTCCTGGGGCTGACTGCATAATGCAGGTGTTTTGGAAGTCAAGGAGGGCTCTGTGGGAGGGAGGGGTTCATACTTTCAGCTGTTGGAGCTCCTAAGTGGGGCTGGGCTTTCCCAGGGCTTAGGAATTCTGAAATTCACAGTGGAGCAGAAACCCTGCTGCAGTGTGGAGGGGAGAGGCAGGGCAGGGAGGGGAGTCTGGGAGGAGAGAGGGGAGTCGGCAGGGAGGAGGTGCTGTGGGGAAGGAAGGTAGGGAGGGCACGATGGTGACTGTGAGTGTCAAGACATAGGGGAGCTTATGAAAATCTGAACAAGCTCCAAAGAGTGTGGAACTCCCTCCTCTCCGGCTTTCTCAGAAGTGGCAGGGAAGGTTGGAGTGGGGATGCGCTGATACACAGGAGGAGAGGTGAGAAGTGGCAGAGATGCAGAAATGAGTAATTTAGACACATTCTGCCGAGTTAATATCAGAGGTAGCACTGCTCAGAGATGGCCAAGGAGCCACTTGAGGCCTCTACACCCCCTCCCGCTCCACTGCCACTCCCCCCAGCCAGCAGAACTGGGGCACCTGATGGTAGTGGGGTGGCATCTCAGCATGGGGGCCAGTGGCTCTTCTACAACCAGATTCCTGTCAGGTCCTGGGGCCTTGGAGAGCAGAGCCGGGGTGGCAGGCTGCCCCTATCTTGTTAACCAAACCCATTCATTAACAAGATGGATAGCCGGTTCACACACTGCATCCTAGGACAGAACAGGACTTGGAGCTGGCAAGCAGACTCCACAGGGGGTTGGGGAGAGCTGGTCCCATCTCTGTGGCACCCCTCTGCTCCCTGATGAGGAGTGTCATAGACACAGATACCAGATATAGCAAAGGAGACAAAGTAGGGTGGCCTGCCAGGAGCAAAGTGCCTGGTCCGTTGGTTTACTCCTTCCTGTGATGAAGTGTCCTTTGAGCTCCTGCTGTGCACCAGGCCCCGGGCAAAGTGTGCAGCAGTGAAAACCGGTGTTGGACAGGGTGTTTTGAGTGGCAAAGGAGAAGCCCTGACAGCAAGCCCAGGGGTGCTGGTGAAGGCTTCCTAGAGGGAGTGGGAGTGAGGTTTAAGGCAAAAATGTCTTTTCTTTTCTTTTTTTTTGTTTTGGAGACAGAGTCTTAACTTTGTCACCCTCAGTAGAGTGTCATGGCATCACAGCTCATGGCAACCTGAAACTCTTCCATTCAAGTTATTCTTTTGCCTCAGCCTCCCAAGTAGCTGGGACTACAGGCCCCCACCACACCACCCGGCTATTTTCAGAGACGAAGTCTTGCTCTTGCTCAGGCTGGTCTGGATCTCCCGAGCTCAAGCAATCCACCTGCCTCGGCCTCCCAGAGTGCTAGGATTACAGGCGTGAGCCACCACTCCTGGCCAAAGGTAAAATTTCAAAGACGAAGGGTCTAGAGTCCAGGTGAGGAATTGGGATGTGACATGTGGTCAGGGAAGCCCCTTAAGTTTGTGGTCTGGTGAGATCTCCTCAGCATCGTGTCTGGACCTCAGCTCTGCAGGATCAGGAACTCCTTATTTCAGCTGCCTCGCAATAAACCAACCTTCCAGAGACTGAGTCATACATCAAAATGCTGATTTGTTTTCCTGTAATGGAAGTGTATCTGGCAAGCTAAGCCTTGCCGGCAGCCTGCTTTCGGACCACAAACCCAGAGTGTGAGCCTCAATGCCACTTCCTACCACCTGAGGAACTCAGGGCAGACTCTAACCGTCCACGTGCTACAGGTTTCTCATCTGAAAGTAGGGATAGGCTCGGCATCTGTAGCTCAATGGGCTAAGGTGCTAGCCACGTACACCTGAGCTGGCGGGTTCGAATCCAGCCCGGGCCTGCCAAACAACAATGACGGCTGCAACCGAAAAATGGCCAGGCGCTGTGGCGGGCACCTGTAGTCCCAGCTACTTGGAAGGCAGAGGCAAGAGACTCGTTTGAGCCCAGGAATTGAAGGTTGCTGTAAGCTGTGATGCCACAGCACTCTATCTAGGGTAACAGCTTAAGGCTCTGTCTCAAAAAAAAAAAAAAAAAAAAATGAAAGTAGGGATAATAATGGCTACTTAATGAACTGAGCCATTACGTGTAAACATGCTTCATTTATCTGTAAGAGCTACACACAGGTTAGTGATTTCTTAAATTTGTATTTATTTTTAATAGATGCTGAATGCACAAGGTACAAGATTCCAAAGGTACCAAAGGACAGAAGGTGACCAGCGAGTGTCTCCCTGCTCTTCACTCTGCCTCAGTCCTCAGCTGCCATGTTCCCCTCCTTCAAAGCAACCACAATTCTCAGCCTTTGTGTACGATTTTTTTTTTTGAAAGACCCTTTTCTATTACATGAGTAATTTATGGGGTGAAAAAAATCCAAAGGGAACAAAAGGAAATACATGTGCAATGAACACTTTTTCTCCCAAGCCCCCCACCCTTATGCTCCAGAAGTAACCGTGGTCAGAATACTATTGCTTAAAGCCAGGATCCTCAAACTACGGCCCGCGGGCCACATATGTTAGTGTGAATTGTATTTCTTCCTGTTTTGTTTTTTACTTCAAAATAAGATATGTGCAGAGTGCATAGGAATTTGTTCATAGTTTTTTCTTTTTAAAAAAACTATAGTCCGGCCCTCCAATGGTCTGAGGGACAGTGAATTGGCCCCCTGTTTAAAAAGTTTGAGGATGCCTGGTTTAAAGGATACTATTACCACTCGATGTAGCTTTTGGGGGCTTGTCTGCTCAGGAGACCAGGTTACAAATGAGAACACACTGGATTTGCCAGGAAGTGCACAGAGGCGGCAACAAGTTCTCAGGAGATATTTCTATCAACTTTGGGCTGTGGAATGAATTGCCTCCGAAACCCCAACGAGATTTATCACCCACCTGCCCAGCCACCCACCCATCCAGCCGGTCCTCCCTGCTGTGCGGATGCAAAGACGAATGAGGGAGGCGTGCTCTCTTCTCTTGTGTTTCTTATTAGTGGGACACAAGGCATCGATCCACGGGTATATCCAAGTCACCACCACTGCCATTTTACAGATAAGGAAACTGAGACCCAGAGAGGAGATGTGACTTGCCTAAGGCCATAAGTTGCAAACTGACACACGCGAGAGATGGCCCTTGGAGGCCAGTGCTCTCTGGATGCACACTAGCTGTGTTCTTGGAGAGAGACTCTGGCTGTCCCGGGGAGGATGGCACTCCAAGCAGACGGCAGAACTTAAGGAAAAGCTCTAAAGCAGAGAGTCTGGCTGCAGGCAGGATGTTTACAGCAGAAGACCCGGCTTGAAGCTGGGACAGTGGTAGGTAGGGCATGAGATTCTGGTGCAGCCAGTGGTGGTCACCTTGGAAGTTCAGCAGTCAGAGACCCAGGGCCTCCCGCTGCTAACTTCAGAGAGCACATTCCCTCTGCAGCCTGCACGGATACACCTTGGAGTCCTGCAAGGCACGGTCTCCTCAGCACAGCTGGGGGAACATGGGCTGAGCCTCGCCTTTGCTGCTCTTCTTCCTGGACCCCCTCTGCCTGCTGCCTTCCTTCCCTCATGAAACCACCCCTCCTGGGAGGTTTTGGGAGACCTCTAAGTCTCCACTGTGACGCCCCCTACCAGCCATTCCTCCAGCTGGGTTCTCTGTCATTTTTCTTGGCTGACATCCATCCTGCCCTCACCCCCTTGAGGCAGGTCAGGCCCCCTTGAGGCAGCCTCCCCATCCCTCCAGTTCTCTGGGATCACAGGCAAAGGGAGCCTCAGTGTACTCACATCACAAACACCAAGGTCTTAGTGGGAATGACAGCCCACACCCACGGATTACCTGTGTCCAGATAATCTGAGAAGGGCTTCCTACCGGGACTGTTGACAAATACATGCTCAGGGTGGGAGGCTTCAAAGGACTGCATAGCCCCAGATTGAACTGAGCTGTTAGCATCCTTAGGTCCCAAAGGACAAGAGGAGGAAGAGGTTACTAGAACCCCGAAGGAGGGTCATGGAGAGAGGCTGCTATGGGAGCAGCAGGGACCTCAGTCGAGGGCCACAGCAACCCACGGCCACCCCACAGGGAGAGAGGTGGTGGAAGAAACTCCCAACCTCGCCGTCCTCCTCCAGCCAGGCCAGGCTACCTGATGGCTGAGCCCAGCTGGAGTGGGAGGTGAGGAGGCCCATTGGTGCTGCTCACACCGGTCAGCCCTGGACACAGAGCAGATGAGGAAGGGTGTAGGGCGGAAGCGGGTGGACAAATGGGGGACCCCCACACAGGCTCCTGACCTCCTCTGTCTCCAGCTGACACCCATTCTCCCTTCGTGTCCTCCCACATCCTGCCAGGCTCAGTTTCTAGCTAACGGGCCCCACTGCAGTGTCACCACTCCTGCTTCCTTTCCCTCCCTGCTGGCCTCAGGTGCACTGGGACCCAGCAACTTCCTCCTTTAGCACCCCCCGCCCTGCCCACATAGGGATGGAACTGCCTGGCTGGCCTCAGGCCAGTCCTTTCAAGCAAGAGGGACATGGGAAGGGGTGAGTGTGAGGCCTTCCTCTTCTGGAATGAGCCACTGCTGTGTGGCTGGCAGGCTGAGCCCTGGTCAGTACTTCTCTAGCTCAGGCAGGCCTGGGAGGTGCTGGCCTCTGTCCAGCTGAGCTACTGGGGCCTGGCCAGATGGCAAGCAGCAAAGCTGAGGCTGGCTCCAAGCCACAGGCCTGGCTTTGGATACTGGGCAATGGGCGGCCCAAGGGAGGCAGCCTGCTTGCCCTTGGCCACCTAGGGCAGAGGTGGCATGGCCCAGCCCCATCCCAGGATGGGACGGACTTGGGCCCTAGATCCACTGAATCTGGCAGCGGCGATGAGCAGCAGGCTTGTCTGAGGAAGACAGCAGGGTGCAGCGCAAGCATAGGAGGCTGACAGCCAGGAGCCTCGATTTGGCCCAGCTCTGCCCCCAACACACCTGGTCTTGGGAAAATAGCTTCATCCTCTGAGCAGAGCCCGTTCCTAAAATGAGGTCTCCTAGGGAACTCCGCTATATAAAATTGGTTGAAACCGAAGTGCAGCCCCATCACCCTCTCCTCCCTTCCCCCCACCTCCACTCTCAGTTCCTGAGGCATCTCTTGGAATTTTGGGGTTCCACAGAAAATGACTCCCTGAGTGGTCCCAGGAAGCTCCCACATGCTGTGAATTTTGCAAATGCAAATAAAAATAGACAAAGTGTTACCATAAACCCTCACATACCCATCACTCAGATTCAACAATTTACAACTCAGGCCAATCTGGTTTCACTGACATCCTCACCCACTTCTCCCCTTCCGTATTACTGAAAGCAAATCTCAGACTTCATGTCATTTCATCTGTAAATATTTCAGTCTGTATCTCTGAAAGATAAGGACTCGTTTTAAATGCATAACCACTAAGCCATCATCACCCTTTTAAAAATTAACAACCATTTCTGAAATCATTAAATATCTCATCAGAGTTCATATTTTCAATTGTCTATTTAAATTTATTTAAAATTGGTTTTACTTTTTAAATTTGCTAGAATCAAAGTCCAAGTCCACATAACATTTGCATGGGTGATATTTCTGGCTGATATTTCTCTTCCATCCTTGTTTGTCTTGTTCTGTGAATTATAAGTGACCAGTGAAGATCAGGGTGGCCCTTCATGTGAGCTTCCCTGGGTGTAGGGAAGACATCCCCAAGAGCCTAGAGGGGGAAACCTGTTCTGTCTGGAGCCCTTTCTAAGGGGGAGAGAAGAGGGAAGGAGTGAAAGGCTGGGCTGAGGCTGTCTGTGGCTCCCCACCAGGAAGCTAAAACTGCCTGCCTAGGTGTGGGTGTCCCCATCCAACCTGGGGTGACATCAAACCCCAGAAAAGGAAGGTGACTTGCTGGTAGTGAGAAAGGCCCAGAAGAGGAAATGTCTTAGAGTGCTCTGCCCTAGAGGCAGGTGCCCCTGGTACAACTGCCTATTGACTGGACCGGAAACACCTGATTTGGCATCTGCAAATGACCTGACTTTACCAGTGGCTGGGAGTGAGGAACCAGCTTCAGCCCAAGACCTGACTTTACCCAGGCTGGGAATGACCAGGAAGGAGTCTCTTCCCTCCAGGATCTTGCAGCTCTTGGGGGAAACAGGTACATAGTTAACTCTAGACTTCAATATACCTCCCTATAGAAATGAAAATAATAGCACAATACCTGTTAGAGCAGCTGGCTTCTATGAGAACCCTTCTATGAGCCCTAAAATAGGATTTTGTGAATAAGAAAACATGGAAAAACTCTCCCCATAAAAGAGGGGAGGAGGAGGAAAAACTCTCCCCATAAAAGAGGGTGCTAACATGGGGTTGGGGTGAGAAACATTCCCTTCAGGCCCCAGGGTCTCAAGCCCTGGCTCTACCAGTCACCCCACCATTGGGACCACCCCAGAAGTGATGGAGTTCAGAAAGTGTAAAGTGGGGCCCCTGGCCTTTCTGTGGTTTTCAGACAGAATGGGGTGTCTGGGTTTGGATCATCACCTCCTGAACTCACAGCCGGAGTTTCTGCTGTCCATGGTACCAAATATTGATGAGGCCAAGTTTCTTCAACCTGGGTTCTTTTTTGTGGGGTGTCTCGTGCATTGTAGGATGTTCAGCAGCACCCCTGCCCTCTACCCACTACATCTACCAGCACCACCCCAGCTGTGGCAACCAACCCTAGTGGAGGGGGAGTAAAGTCACCCCCAGGTGAGAACCATTAATCTAGGTTGGAGGGATGTTATTTATTTGTTTTTTTTTTTAATAATGTCATACTTTAATCAAAAGAATGTGAAAGATATAAATCAAAATTAATTTGTTTATACTGTCCAAAAACATCGTAGGTGCAACATTACTTATGTGGCTTCCCACTAATATTTAACTTCTAAATTCAAATCGTATACCTCTTTTCTTCCAATCACATTTTAGTTTATATTTCTCCCTATTAAAATATAATTCCTTGTATAAACAATCAGAATTCAGCCCTAATTTTTAAAAGTAAATGTTCCAAACAGGAAAAATATTAGTTGCTTTATAAAATTGGAAATCTAGATATATACACTTTTATTTCCTAAGATTTTATTTAGATATACCTTCTAATCACTTTGTTTGATAATTTATGAAGGTGTATTTTTGTTTTAATGCAAAAAAAATTTTTTAAATATATACACTTGAATTCAGAAATTTAATCGTTATTGAAATGCTATTGAGGGAATTAGTTGAATGCCATATTATCAACTTATACATTGGAATTGAGTACAGAATTCCTTAACTTCAATATTCCCAAAGAATATGAAAT
>CAUYRH010176138.1:0-81789 GCA_963574655.1 Perodicticus potto | reverse complement strand
AGTATCAATGTCTTTATATAGTGATTAAGAAAATGCTATGAAGGCTATCTCTCACAGTACGATCAAAATGTTTCTGATTGTATATGAAGCACATTCTGACCTATGATTGCACCAATGTACACAATTATGATTTAATAAAATCATTTAAAAAAATAAAATAAAAATAAAAATAAATTAATTAATTTAAAAAAAAAAGAAAACTAATTTGCCACAAATAAGTAGATTTATTTGTGGATTTTCACTTCTATTCCATTGATCAATATGTCTGTCTTTGTCCCACTATTATACTGTCTTGATTAGTGTTACTTTGTAGTAAGTTTTGAAATTAGAAAGTACAAATCCTCTAACTTCGTTCTTCTTTTACAGAATTGTTTTGGTTATTCTGGGTCTCTTACATTTCCATGTAAATTTTCAGTTCCTTCTTATCTCAAAAAAGAAAACTATTCTAGTGGTGGAGGGTTGTGATGTCTATAACTGGCTTTTAATTTTTGCCTTCTTGAAGTTTAAAAGCAAAGAAATCTAAAATTTCTACAGTTCTATGCTCTCAGTATAGTAGAAATTTCCTGAAAACAAGTTTATCAAAGACAATTTTCTTTAAATTTTCTCTTGCATGATTTATCTTCTTATTTCCCTAAAGAGAGATCCTTTCAAACTGTTCAGCTTGAGAAATTTTGCCTGCTAAGAATGATCTCAGACACCAGGCCATATCTTCCTTAATTTCAAATTTCTGGAAATTGTCAATTGGTCAAAGAAGCAAAGGCAACAAAGAAGAATTAGTCCAATATCAAGTTAGCAGTCTGAAGAAGAAAAAAATAATTAAAAATAAAATGTTTTCTGAAGCCACTCATATATTTAAAATTCTTGATCCATACATCCCCTAAGAAAAATCTCTATGCTCTTACTCTCCTCCCTCACCCCCACAGAGTAAAGCAACAGCCCCCAGACCCATGTAAAAACCCCCTCTCAAATGAGCATGTTGAGAGGCTAGGAAAATGGTGTTGAAAGCCATGGAAACCTGCAGAGAGATGACAGCAAAGGATGGAGAGCACGAGAAGAGCATAAACCAATAGGAATAAAGAAAGGAAGAGAAGGAAGAGGGGGAAGAGAAAGGGGAGCTCAGAAAGGGGGAGAGAAGCATATGGCAGGTATCAATTATTTACCATTATGTACAATAAAAAAAAAGCACTTTAACTACAGGAAGAGCACCAAATCCACTCAATAACCATTTAAAAGCATATGGAAATAAAACACAGCCATTTAAAGGTCTGTAATGAATGTGCAGTGCTCTTTGTAATGCCCCTGAAAGAATACAAGTGTTAAGCCCTAGTAAATTACACTTAAACATGAGTGTAACATAAAAATGAAATTAGGCATACAAATAATCTCATACTTAGGCATTTTTAAAAAGTCTCTTTCAAACAGTTAATTAGAAAAGCCTCTAAGGAGCATAACTTTTCTTTTCCAGTATTCTTTTCCCTTAACAATAGAACCAAGCAAATGGCAGGAGAGAATAAACACAGATCTCTGACACAGAAACGGTCTGCATTATGACGTCTTCCCTGGAAGAGAGGGAGAAAGGCAAGGAAACTAAATAGCCAGCACTGTCAGAATCGTTCCCTTCACTTCAAGAGAACTGAATGAAACCCTTTAAACAAGGGTCACAAAAAATATGTAGATGGCATCATAGGCTCTGTTTCCCAATTGCACATTTTAATAGCTTCAATGTTCTCTACAAAATGCATTAGCCAATCAGAAAGTGCTGTTAACCTCATGTGCCTGCTCTTCATTAACAGCTGCTGCATAATATACTCATGCTTCCAGTAAACCAAGCACAGCATGTTTCAGCCTTAAAGGAGAGAAAATTGAAAAGAATTTTGCTCCAAGGGGGCTGTGACCATTAGATCCCAGATTAAAGCGGGGGGCAGGGAGGAAGCTGCATTCCAGCCTGCAGATCCCACTTCACAGTTCTAGTCACCAAAAAGAGTTCTCGTGTCATTCAATGAGCAGCACACTGTCTTTGTCACCTATCCAGTCAGTCCCCAAATCTCTTCTGTATTTGGAACATATACAATGACAACTATGTAATTTTGTGAATGTTGCAGCTTAGGTTCCCCAGGAGGCCTACTCTGAGACAGAGATGAGAGCGCAGGGCATTTTTATCAAGTGCTGTTGGGATTTAATACTTGGGGAAGGGAAGGCAGAGAAGGGAGCAAAATTAGGCAAAGGGAGAAGCTGGGTGGCAATGCCATTTCAGTGGACATCTTGCTGACCCTCTGGATGTTCTAAAGATGGACTGGCCTCTTGGTGCTGTCCCAGTTGGTATGAGAGAGCCAGGTCTCTGCACCTCTTCAGCTGGTCATTGGATGCAGCTGCTCAGGACCTTGTTCAAGGCCACTCTCCTCCTCTAAGACAAAGCTGGAAGGGGCTGAAAGCTGTGAGCCATCTGCGAGCCATCTGCCAGCAGCCCCCACTGGCTGGGGGAGTGAGATCCAAGTCCTGAAGGAGAAAGTAAGTGTGCATTTCTTCACGACCACCTGAGCAACCAAGCAGAGTCCATGAACCTTTCTGGGTTCATCAGGAGACATTTGTTGCTTCCCTGTGATTACTGATTAATGTTTTCCAACAAGTCCTCAAGCACAGAACACAAAGAATTTTATGCCGTTGCCTCTCCTGGATTCTCTGGGAGGCAGTCCTGCATCAAGGATTCACCTGCCCATTCTACACTTACAAAAACTGACAACAGCCCGAGTCCCTGATGGTCAAGCCTTCCAATACGTAAAAAAAAAAAGGGGCATCTTGAGAAGATGGTAAACCTTGCCTAGAAAAAAAAATAGGCAATCCATTGACTTAGGTTTAAAATTGGACATGAAAGGAAGAGCCAAAGTCCATGAGAAACATCCTGGAACTTTGAAATCTTTCCCCCTTTCCAGCTTCTTTCTATGCTTTGCAGATGCTGGAAAGCAAGATTTAGTCCATAAATTATAGTCTTGACCCCATTTTCTAAATTTCATTAAAAACATTTTTTCTTCTTTATCTGAAAATTCCTCTATCAACTCTTACAAAGACACTCCTGGGTCTGTGTTATTACCCAATAAGTAACCTGCTACTGTGCGCTGACTGTAATCAAGCCTGTGCCACCATCCTAACAATACACCTAAGTGTGCCGCAGACCTCCAGCATTCACCCGGTTGTGTCATTTCACTTAATTAATAAGCAGAACAAAGATTTCCGAAAAGGGAGAAATCTGATTATGCAGCACCGTAATGGCACTCAAGTCTGTAAAGGCTGAGTGGGGTCTGCCCCCTTAAAATCTCCATTTGCTCCACCATTGTACAGTGAAAATGTCAGCATGACTCCCCCAACGTCCCCTCCCAGCTGACCTTTAGCTGCATCTCTCAGTAATACTAAGCCATTAGTCATGCCTGGGTCAGTGATGTGTCAATAACAGAATAATTATTGAAGAAAAGCTTAAGAGGAAGGACAGTGGCCTCAAATCAGAATTAGCTCAAACCAAACCACCACCAGGGCTCCTGGAATAAATGAATGCGTGTCTAATAAATGGCCCCTTTACATCTGCAGACCTAAAGACTGTTGATTCCATGTATCCGAGGGGTTATTTGTAGCTGCTAAATACCTTTTTAGACCAATAAGTGGCATGGCTTTTACTCCTGCTGACTACAACTCACCCTGCACGGGTAGAACAAATATGTTGTAGTTAATGGCTCTGGCATTTTAAAAGGAAGTCGGTCAGCAGGGCTGTCTGGAACATCGGCAACTTTGCAGAGCACTGGGTGCAGAGAAGAATCTCTCCCCACTCACAGGAGGTACCATGGTGATATCTTGAAATTAGGGATATCTCTGAACTCTGTGCCAGACCTCTAACCCTCTAACAGAAACCAAATAGCAAGGTGCTAATAAAAGAAATGAGGGACACTCAGATAGGCAGGAACACAACATTATGATCTGTGATAATGCCACTGCACTCCAGCCTGGGCAACAGGGTGAAACTGTGTCCCTTAAAAAAAAAAAAAATCAGACACACGAGAAATAGACACAAAGTCCTGGAGAGCACCATGTGGAGATTAGAACTCTATTGCCGGAAGCCAAGGATCTATCAGAAGCTGGGAGAGAAACCTGGAACGTATCTCTCTCTAGTGCCTTCAGGGGGCGCACAGCCCTGCCAACACCTTGACCCTGGACTTCTCACCCCCATCTACGAGACAGTAATCTTCTATTGTTTAAGCCACTCAATTTGCACTGTGCGATACCTTGTTACCCCAGCAAACTAATACACTGGGATAATAACTCGCAGCCCACAGGCTTTGCTTGGCCTCGTCATTTACCTTTGTGTCATCTGGGGCAAGTTATTTAAACACCTTGACCTTCTATGTTCTATAAAACCAGGACAATAATACACGATTTATCTATATCACAAATTTATTATTGAACTGAAGACTTTACATACACCAAAGTACCTTCGAAAGTCTAATAGAGCCTAGAGAAGGAGAGAGAGCTTCGGCTAGGCTAGGGGAGGTGCTACAGACACTCACTAGCAGTTTTTACAGGGTGACAGTCTTCATTAAGAGCAATAGATACTGTTTCTATAATACTCTTTTTTTTTTTTTTTAATGGGCAGGTGTTTATTCTATGTTCATTGTAACCAAACTAATTCCTATGGTCCCTCAGATCCAGTTATTGTGCAGAGCTGCATTAAAAAAAAAAGTTTCAAAACAAATGACTTGAAAAAGTAATCTATGTAATAGTATGTACCCTTGATGTGCGGAAAGTAGCACTCTCTCTCTCTCTGTGGTCTTCCTCCCCAAAACCTATAACCTCAATTTAATCTTAAGAAAAATATCAGGCAAACTCCAATAGGAAAAATCCTACAAAATAGCTAACCAGTACACCTCAAAACTGTCAAGGTCATCAAAAACAAGGAAAGCCTGAGAAACTGCCACAGGCAGAGGAGTCCAAGAAGACGTGACAACTAAATGTGGGAAGGTATCCAGGATGGGATTATGGAACAGGAAGATGACATCATGTTAAAAAATAAATAAATAAAATCTGACTAAACTATGGTCTTTTCTTAATAATAATATATCAATACTGATTCATTCATTGTAACAAGTATATCACGCTATTGTAAGATGTTAATAACAGGGAAATCAGGTACAGGTGTACGGAAACTCTATCATCTTCTCACTTATCCTGTACATCTATACTTATTCTAATAAATAAAACCTATTTTTAAAAAAAGCAATTCAAACTTTGCTTTCATCTTTTGAAAAGTATTAAAGGAAATTAAATCTATGACTCATAAAAACACTTTTAAAAATTCCCCTTTCCTCCAGGTATCCTACAACCCATCATTTCTCCAGAGCCTCTTGAATCTCTACACACACATATACACATATATGTACACACACACACACACTCCGCCTGACACCTTGGCCTTTGTGCCCCTCGTGCCACCAGGAAGATACAATGCCATCCCCACTGTTACCATTCCCCAACTCCATGCCCTCCCTAACATGTGTCCCCCATCAAGACACAGTTCCTCTATAATACCTGGGGGGCCCAGTAGCTGCTGCCCATGAATAAAAGCAGGAGGCATTCTCTGGAATACATAGTTCTTCTACACATCTATCAGAACTAGTGTTGAGTTTAAAAAATATGTATCAGCAGTCTCAAAAGACTATGTACAAAACTGGTACTATTTTGATAAAGTTAAAAATAAGAAAAACTAAAGATTATATTTTTAGACATACCTGCCTGTGGAACAAAATTATTTTTTGAAGCCAAAAAGCAAAGAACACAAAATTGAGGTTATCTCCTGAGCAAGGGGGCTGGTGGAAGATGGAGTAATGCTCCAGGTCTTACTTTGGGTCGGTATTATACTTTAAAACTTATATATACATTATATATGCTTTGCAAGAAATCAAACAAAAATATCTAGCCCTGGGGAGACACCTCTGAACACGAACACTGCAGCTTACATCTCCAAGCCACCAATCCTAGAACCTTGCCACGATGTCTTCCAAACAGAACAGAGGATGGCTGCTGCCCCAAGTGTCCTCAGGGTTCCTGGTTCTTCTCACCTCCAGCTCTAGTTTCCAACTCTGATCAGATAAGTCTGATTGGTGGAGCCCAGGTCAGATGTATCTACTACCTGAGGAAGGCTGGGGAAGTGCTCAGCTTCTAATATTAGAAACAGGCTCTGCTGCGCCCAAGACTCATAAAACAGTAAATCCCTACCCAGGCATTGTGGTGGGCATCTGTAGTCCCAGCTACTTGGGAGGCTGAGGCAAGAGAATTGCTTAGGCCCAAGAGTTTGAGGTTGTTGTGAGCTGTGAGGCCAAGGGTGACAAAGTGAGACTTCTGCCTCAAAAAAAAAGAAAAAATAGTAAATCCCCCATATATAGACAGAGATTTCAGATGACATAGGTGTCAAAACAATTGACCAAAGTCTACTACAATTTCCTTTTTAACTGCTTGACATCAGCATACATCCTTCTTCCCATGCATCTGCCTTTTTTAAATATTGCTGCTTAACATAATGTAACTACACGTACTCGATAATTAAGTGTCCACTTTATCCCAAAAGTGGAGAAGAGAGGCACCACCCAAAGACCCAAGGTCTCATCCAGTGCTGCACCTACCTCCAAGTGCAAGATCTCTGAGTGTCCATTCTTACACTAGTTCTATCACGATCTTGTCCTGATATTTTGTGGCCTCTAAACCAATGTGTTGAGCTAACCCTCACCAATTTACTCTATAAAAATGGATAAGAAAAGAGAAAAGAAAAAAGAGGAGGGAAAGAAAATCAATCAAAGTGTTAAAATCCAGCCAAAATTACTCTAGCTGATCATGAGTCAGTAGGCAGTATTTATGAATCCCACACCCATTCCAAGGTTCCTTTGCCCTCAACCAGAACCTCAATTCAATTAGTGATCACGAGTTTTACTCTTGAGGGATATGAGTTGTGGGTAGCCTTGCTTGTGCAGAACAATTGAGTCTTCCTTCAACTTCTATCATCGGGCCTCCAATCTCACTTTGTAGCAGTGATTTTAATTCCCTTTTATAGTCAAGATCAGTTGACACTGCAACGCCCATTTTTGGCCTCTTCACTCGGTAGGATAACGTAGTAATTGTAGTATCCAGAGTGCAGGGTATTTTCACAAAAACATTAATTTTCCATGGCTTCCCTAACAAACTACCTCAAACTTGCTAGCTTAAAACAATAGAAATGTATTCTCTCACAGTTTTAGAGACTGTGGAGGACTTCTCTAGAGAAGAAGTCTGAAATCAGGGTGCTGGCAAGGCCTTGCTCTCTCCAGAAGCTCCAGGGGAATGTCCTTCCTTGACTCTCAGTTTCCAGTGATCCCTGGTGCAGCTTGGCTTACGGCAGCATAACCCAAATCTCGGCCTCTGTCTTCATACAGCCCTCTTACTGTGTGTCTCTGTGTGTCTCTGTTTGTCAGAATTCCTCCTCTTGTCTCCAGTCATTGGAGTTAAGATATGCCCTAAATCCAGGATGATCTCATCTTGAAATCCTAATTACTTCTGCAAAGACCCTACAGTCAACAAGGTCACTTTCACAGTTTCCAGAGATTAAGACCCGTAGACTTACCTTTTGGGAGAGGAACACAGTTCAACCCACTGCAATAAGCATCTACATAGAATACCCAAATTCTCTAACTCTGGGCTCATTCTGAAATTTCTAGCCGTATACCTAGTCTCTAAACCTCTAGGTCAATGACCTTGCTAGGTATTTGTCCAACCTGCCCAACAACTATATCTGCCAGTGAATCTGGGTAGATCCTGATCTCAGTGAGATGTAGTGAGCTGAAGGGAAAGTGGCCAAACCAGATCTCCACCTTGACTTGAAGAAGGGCCAGAAAAGGAGCTTTGTTGGCCTCACTGCAGCTCCATATAGACAACTAATATCCCACATGTGATGCTATTCAAGATGTCTTAACCCAGTCAATCATGCTAAATATTAACACATGTACAATATTCAGATTAGTAACAATTGTGTGCTAATATGAGTATTTTGTCGGACACATAGGACTAGTGTACAACCCTCTTAACAAAGTAGGATATCTTCTGAATATAATAAATATTAACCATTCTGAAAAGAGGCCCATTCTCTGGCCTTGAACAGTTGAGGCCTGGCTTGTGTGTGTATGTGTGCGGCTTTTTAGAAGGGTAACTTTCTACTTTCAAATACAGCTCCCAATATCATATATTGTATTGCCTCTCAAAATATCTCCAGACAATGAAAAATGCTAGAACAAAATGCATGTTGAGACATATTGAAGTGTCACATAATTATGCACTGAGAAAATATTTAAACACACATTTAGGTCAGCATTTTTCTTTCATTCTCACAAATAATTCAAATTTCAGAAAAACAAGATCCAGACTAGACCTGAGGCCTTTTGTTCTATTACTCCTAAATTGAGAAGACCTTACTATCCTCCTTCTTTATATATTTTTTCTTTACTAAGAAATTTGTCACTCATGCTGTTTCTCTGACAATCAATTCATTGATCTTCACCATTCCACTCTAAGGAATATTTGAAATGCAAATAAGGTCACAGGTCTCTTTTCCATTAGAAAAGGGTCATTCAGAAACAGTAAAATAGCACTGTTCTATAAATTCTCCATCTTTCTAATATGTGTACACACCAATCTTTCTTTTTCTTTAATATTTTTCTCTTTGTCAAAGCAAAAAATAAATAAACTGCTAGCAAAAGCATACACAAGTTAATCTCTCAAAACACAGGAAATCACTATATTGGAAGAATCTTTATTCATTTGGCAGAAAACCCTCAATTTCATAGACACTAGACATCAGCAGACTTAGCAAAGCCCTTTGTATCTATCATCTACTCATACATCATTCATGTGAAAGGTGACCTGGGTCCCATTAGTTGACTAGCTGATCTGAATCTTTTGGGTTACTCAGATAAGTCATTTCTAGTAGCCCTCCTTTTAAAATTAATGAAATAGAACAGAATACATACTACTTACAAGAATACCCTGCTGGGAATGCATCACTAAAGTAAGGCTAATTCTTTTCTGTACTTCGCCTTTCTTTTACACGCTTGTTTTTGCTTTCATTCCAAAGATCTGTGTTTCTGAATTTATTTTAGATACAGGAATACAGAATATCAATGCTGAGGCCCAGCTGGGACTCAACACACATGAATTTGAATCAGTAACCACCCTCTAATACAAAGCATCTTTCTCTCAAAGTGCTGTCTTTCTGCTCAAGGCATTTGGTGAAACCCCATGAGAACAATGACCCTGTCACTCCTTGGAAATCCTGTTGATCAGCGCCTTCTAGTCAAGGCTTTCCCTATAACACCCTGCAGATCAGAATGATTAGGCATTTCCCTATTTGCCATGTAATTATAACTAACCTCAAGGGTGGTTGTGGCTTTGTGTGTGTATATGTGTGTGTGCATGTGTGCGGATGTGTGTATGCCTTAGGAGACTTAAATAAATGGTCAATATCTTGTTTTAGAATCATTCAATGACACCCCATAAATTCCACTTCGGAGTTCAAATTATGAAACTTAACCCAAAACTTCCCTAGGGGTTGCTCTCTGCCTGCCTTCCCATCATTGTCTCCCACCTCTCCACATGTGCCTTTTAATTCCACCAACCATCCTGAGATGCTTGATGTTTCCAAAGCTTCTGCATCTGTGATACCTGGGATACCCTCAGCCCTCCATCTCTAGCTAACGCTTACTCATTCTTCAACTTCAATCCAAGCCTTATGCCCTAGGAATCTTTCCAAAACCCTCATTCTGCTCTAGATATTCCTGCTCTTTGATTTCAATTGCCTTATACCTACCTCTAAAATAGTACTCATCATAGCTCAGGAAATGCTAATTCACTCTCCTGTCTACCATGCTAGTTTGGAGATTTTTCTTTTATTCTTCAATGAAAGAGTATTTTTTTGTTAATCTAAGTCTAAGTGTTGAAGAAATGTCCATGGGGACCCTCCAGGATCTAAAAAGGAGACAACCTGACCAAGAATTGATGCTGCATTTATCAATGTCCTCCATAACAGGATTTTTTTTTTATTAACTAAGGGATTTATCACATGGTCTGGGCTTAAAAATAATTCACAGTATTTAATTAGGTTTATTATATGTAGAAGTTACTTTAACATCTTTTTTATATTAATTACAGTATTAATTAAGTTTAATTATATGTAGAAGTTACTTTAACATCTTTTTTATATTGAGAGAAAAAATTTCTGATATATATCATTTAAATCAGAAGTAAAGCCCTGAGAAGCTGTCTTTAGCTGCTGTCTTAGGATTTGACCCCTCAACCAAGAGCACAAACACTGCCGGTGCTGAGGAATTACTTCAATGCCCCGTGTTTCATGCTGTAACATCGTTCTTGTATCTCTTGATGCAGTAGTTTTTGCCTTGTTTTCAGCTGCCTCTACCATGGTAACCTTTTCTACCTCTGCACTAATTTCCTGCTCCATTTCTCTGTTACTCAAAACTCAGTTGCCAGTGTCAGAAAACACAGATCGACCTATCTTAAACAGACAAACTGAAAAAGAGACAGCAGTGATCGTCCTGGGACATGTAACAGAAATTCGGGGCACAGCTAGATCCCAAGGTTGAAATGATATCAGGAATCTGCCTCTCTCCCTCTTTGCTAGTTTTATTTTCAGGTAGGCTCTGTAACAAGGAGAGGAGAGGGCCCATCCATGACTCTTGCCCGCATTGCCCTTTCATCTGGCCAGCTCTGTAATAAATTGTGGCTTTCCTGAGAGTTAACGTGTAAGTGCCAAGTGGAATCTTATTGACCCAGCTTGAATCACGCATCCATCCCTAAACCAATTGCTGTGGCCTAAAACTGCCTTATGCTGATTGACTAGGGTGGGTCAAGTTCCAAGACTTAGAGCAAGAGTTGGTCAGTTCCATTCAAAGAACAGGGACAAGACTTTCCACAACACAGAGAAATTCTATTACTAGAAAAAGGTAGAAAGGAAAAGCATGGTGGACAGAACAAAGGAAAGAGAGATACTACAATTTCCCCTCACCAGCATTGTCTTAAAAAACACACGGAAAGAACATTGCTTAGTACTCTCCAAACATTTCTAGTGAAGAGCTCCTGATAACACACGTTAAGTAGAATCAGCCCTCCATTTCCATGCGTTCCACATTTGTGATCTGTGGCAGATTCAATCAGCCACAGATCAAAGACACTTGGAGAAAAAATGTAGGAATTTCTTTTCTTGTCATTATTCCCTGAATGATACAGTATAACAACCATTTACATAACATTTACATTGTACTAGGTGTTATAATAATCTAGAGATGATTTAAAGTACATGGGAGAATATCTTAGGTTATATGCAAATGCTAAACCATTTTTTATAAAAGACTTGAGCATGGGGGGCAGTGGCTGGAACCAGTAGTCCATGGATACCATCATATGGTATGACTGTACATCAGTCAGGATTCTACAAAAGAAATAGAATCAACATGTGAAGATGATATAAATACATATATAAACACATATGTGAGTATATATACATATATATCACATGCACACATATACATATACTATATATGAACATAAATATACATACACACAAATATACATGCACAGATTTATTTTAAGAAGTTGGCATATGTGCTTGTGGAGACTGGTGAGTCTGAAATCTGCAGGGCAGGCCAGCAGGCTGGAACTCACAGGCAGACACTGATGCTGAATTTCTAGGCAGAATTTCTTCTTTCTCAGGAAACCTCAGTTTTGCTTTTAAGGCCTTTCAATTGATGAGATGAAGCTCTCCCACTTTATTGAAAATCATCTCTAGAACATTCCACTTATTAAAGTATCACAAGAATGGAAAAGCAAGAATCCAATGCACTCAACGCTAATATAAAACCAGTAGAGGTTGGGCGGCGCCTATGGCTCAGTGAGGAGGGCGCCAGCCCCATATGCTGGAGGTGGTGGGTTCAAACCCAGCCCCGGCCAAAGAAAAAGAAAGCCAGTAGAGGAACAAAATACACATCCACACAAGAGAAAAGCTCAATTAAACTCAAGGGGACAGGGGAGAGGGGAAGGGGGAGTGTTGATGTCCTCTCACCTAACGGGCACATCCACTGTGTGAGGGGCACAGCCACAACTTGAACCCTTACCTGACAAATGCAAACAATGTAACCTAATCATCTGTACTCTCAGATTAAACTAAAATTTAAAAAAAAGAAAAGCCTCTCCTTTACTTAAAGTCAATTGATAATAGATACCAGCCACATCTACAGAAGACCTTCACCGCAACACTGAGATGAGTGTTTAATTAAATAACTTGGTACCAGCTCTTAGCCAAGTTGACAGGGAAAACTAACCATCACAGGAAGTCAGCATGAAACACAGCCATCTTTGAGCCCAGTCAAAGCAGAATTTCATTAATGTCTTGTTTTTTTATCTTAAAACTTTTTGCCTCATTAACATTCTCGTCTATAGTGTATCCGTATTTATTCTTATATGTAAATAATGTGGAGGTTTTTACCCCCCAAAAAATCTTTACATAAAAGTGATATTTTCAGGAAGGCAATTCGTGTTTGATAGGCCTCTTCAATTACTCTAACACTCTGCCTCATTTCTGAAAAGGTGTATGTAGTCCAGGCAGGAAGGGCAGGCATCGCAGGCAATTTTTGCGCCCGAGCCATATCTCCTCAGCCACCTCAAGTTCCAGCTGCAGCAGGTGGACAGTTCCTGTGCAAGCTGTTACAGCCCAATTTTCTGTCTCGGCCAACAATTCTCTCTCTGCCCAAATGGCAGGGCAGTCTGCAAGTGCAGGACAATTCCCTCCCTTCCAAAGGAGGACAGAGTTGGTACATAAGTGTCCCTCGGCACAATTCTGAAACCTGGTCTGCAAGGTCCTCAGAGGGTCTCCCACAATTGCCCACAGCATTAAACAGCCTGGGGATGCTCTTTTACTGGAGTTTTCCTCCATTCTTGTCTTGCTCCCCATGCCTTCACCCTGTTTCTTTATCAGGGGTCCTCAAACTACGGCCCGCAGGCCACATGAGTTGGCATGAATTGTATTTGTTCCCATTTTGTTTTTACTTTAAAATAAGATATATGCAGTGTGCGTAGGAGTTTGTTCATAGTTTTTTTTTAAACTATAGTCTGGCCCTCCAGTGGTCTGAGGGACGGTGAATTGGCCCCCTGTTTAAAAAGTTTGAGGATGCCTGCTTTAAATCATTGCCCAAATAAATTACATGTGCTCACATCTTAGTCTCAGGCTCTGCTTTCACGGGAAGCCCAAAGTTAATAGGCTTATGCTATTTATGTCATCTGGGCCTTTAAGGCAGAGGGATTATAGGAATTTAAAAATCTTCCCCCCAAAACCGACAGTGACATCACAGTCAAGTTGCAGGTCCCTATGCAGAATCACTGCTGCAGTTCATATAAATAGAAAGTCCAAAGTCAAGTTTGATGGCCTCAACTGTTCTTTGAGATATTTAATGATAAATAAACCTTTGCTAACACCACACCCCTACTCAAGTCAATCCTCTGTCACTCTACCTCCAACCTACCTATGTACCCCACCCCACACTCACATCATCACCACGTCCACCTATCAGACTACCAATCATTCCTGACTTTGTCCTCTGTCTTATAGTTCCTGATCCAACAGGAAAGATAAGACCAGAACACAGTGAGCTACAGGAAGGCAAAGACTGGGTCCCATTCTCCTTTATCTCTCCCCACTCAAATTCTTCTCTCCCTGACACTCCCCAAAAGCCTAATACCATGCATATACTAAATAAATATGTGTGGAATGTAAATGAAAAATTGCATTTTAAGGATCTCACTTTCTCCATCCAATATGAATGATTACTATTTTTCTTTTATACAGCTTCTACCCCAAAGGGTCACAGAATATTGAACACAATTTTTTATAACAATGTGAAATATCTAGCAATCTATAAAATAATGCCTTCATCTATAATCATGTGGGTGTTGCAACAATTCACATGTTCAATATCATGGTCAGGATTCTCACTTGTACTAAAGTTTATAATCGTAATTAATTTCAGACTTCTTGTATGGCATTGTGCTAGGTGCTTCTGATTATTTTTATCAGAAGACTGATATGATGGGAATAGAAGAATAATTTCATCATTGTGGGATAGAGGATAAATTGTAGAGTAAAATGTCTTGAGGCCAGGAGACTTTAGGATTATTGTAATTGTCCAGGAATGAAGGAGGATGGTAACAACTAACTTGGAAAGGAAAGATGGATTAGAAGACATTGCAACATGAGAGAGGAGGAATGAGAAGACATAGGTTGATCATTTGCTATGAGGGAAAACAATGCTAATCTTTGAAACTGGTTGAATGTGAGAATGAGCATACCTTAATAAGACTGGAAAACGTGCTAGGGTAGAAAGTATTTTGATGAGTTTTACAGTCATTATATCTGAAGTTATGGAAACACCCAAATTGGCAACATTGGTGCTGCAATTGAAAATGTGGTAATGACACTCAGGAGAGACTGCAGTTTAATGAGCATCATAAAAATCCCATTTCCTTCCAATCCTCAGTTCTGTGTGTGTGGTTCAGATGGGCATCTCCAGAGCATCTCCCTAGGAGAAGGTTCCTTCAGCCTATGTTCTTCTGACTTCTACCTGAGTGACATTTTACTTCCATAATCTGGAAAAGATAAAAAATTGGGTAGAGAGTAGCTATTCTCTTTAAAACTACCATGTCTCTTAAGTTACCACTGTTTTTCGTCATCCGATTGCTAGAAGCACACCTCCGTGTCCGCACACCTCCCTAACAGCACACTTATGCCATTTGTGCACGATCTTCATCAGTACTCTAGCTCAAGGGGGTGCATGAAGGTGGCTTAATAGGTATTTATTAGAAGAACTGTGTTTGCATACAGGAAATAAAGGTAACTAAGATGTACTCTCTGCCCTGCAGGAAGAGTCTGCTTGAAGACGTATGAGGTCTGACAATCAAGTTTGTAAACTCATTCTACAAAAAGTGCTACAAACCTCATTGTTAAATATTACTATAGTCACCTTCAAAGTACTCTCCTTAGGAAGCTTTGCACTGATGCCACCATCTAGTCCACCCTTCAGGGAAATTTTGGAACTCTTTTCTAAAATGGCCATCAGAGCTGTCCTCACATTAACTTTGATGCCCTGAATGTCATCAAAATGGCTTCTTTTCAATATTTTCTTTATCTTTGTATAAAGAAAAAGTCACTGGGGTCCAGATCAGATAAGTAGGGAGGATGTTCCAATACAGTTATTTGTTTACTGGATAAAAATTCCCTGACAGACAGTATTCTGTGCTGGTGCATTGTAATGATGAAAGAGCTATGAGTTGTTGGCCAAGGTTTTCAGTTAAGGTTTTCCTAACTGTTTCTCCATTGGTGTTTATTTGGTTTGCTATGCTTCCCACAGTGAGCCAAAAATTTTGACACACAGTTGAACAAATTTTTGCGATGTTTTTGTCAGCTCTTGTTACTGGCTTCCCTGACCTCTCTTCATCAGTGATGCTTTCTCTCTCATCAGAAAAACATTTAATCCATTGCACACTGTCGTTTTTGTCATGGCATCATCACCATAAACTTGAACTAACATGTCCTTGATTTCACTTCCACTCTTGCCAACTTTAACAAAGTATTTACGAATGGCTGTTTGTTGCTCTAATCCAAGCCCTGACAGTCTCATGATGGCACACAAAAACATGCAACAACAGTAAGGAACGCCACTCAGCAAGACACTGCCACACAAACAATAAACACAGCTGTGGACACTGATACACCAAGGTTATGAGACCTGACTGACCTGTTTGTATAGTGCTACCAACATAAGTGCATGGTGGCAAGTTCATGAAAATTGTCAGACCTCATGAAGCAAGTAGGTAAAGACAATATTTGAGAAGAGGAGGGAAAGATATACTCTGCATTTAGGGTTCAGAGAAGGCTTACAGAAAAGAGGTGCCTGGAAGGACACCTTGGAGTCCTCCAGGTGGAGGATGTGAGGAGGAACAGACAGGAAGAAGAATATGTGGGAGCACAAGGGCTGTGGACCACATGGTCCATTTATGTGGAAAAGGAATTGGGAGGAGGTTCAGTTAGAGGTCAGCTGGTGTATAGGACATGAGGAAGCAAATGGCTGGCAAGGAAACTTAAGAATAAGGGCCAGATGACTGTAGGCCTTGTGTGGTGGGGGTTTTGAATTCAAGCCAACCACCCTGTACAGTTGAGGCTCATCACAAACAAATCTCGTATCATTCAACTTGACGTATGAGGTCTGAAAATTAAGTTGACAAACCCACCACTGTGCCATAATGTTGGCAGCACTGTACACGGAGCTCAGTCAGATTTCATAACCTTGGTGTATCAGTGTCTCACAGCTGTGTTTGTGTAGATGTGTGGCAATGTCTTGCTGAATGGCATTCATTATTGTTGTTGCATGTTTTTGTGTGCCATCATGAGACTATCAGGACTTGAATTAGAATGAACAAACATTTGTAAATATTTTGTTAAACTTGGCAAGAGTGAAAGTGAAATCCAGGACATGTTAGTTCAAGTTTATGGGTATAATTCCATGACAAAAATGGCAGTATACAATGGATTAAATGTTTTCTGAGGGGAGAGAAAGTGTCACTGATGAAGAGAAGTCAGGGCAGCCAGTAATAAGCAGACCTGATAAAAACTTTTTCAAATTATGTGTCAGAATTATTGGCTCACTGTGGATTTGCATAGCAAATAAAATAAACATGAATGGAAAAACAGTTTGGAAAATCTTAACTGAAAAATCTTGGCTAGCAACTCATGGCTCTTTCATCATTACAATGCACCAGCTCACACAGCACTATCTGTGAGGGTGTTTTTAGCCAGTAAACAAATAACTGTATTGGAACATCCTCCCTAGTCACCTGATCTGGCCCCCAGTGACTTTTTTATTTACCTGAAAATAAAAGAAATATTGAAAGGAAGACATTTTAATGACATTCAGGACATCAAGGATAATATAGCTTTGATGCCCATTCTAGAAAAAGAGTTCCAAAATTGCGTTGATTGGTGGATTAGGTGCTGTCATTGGTGCATAGCTTTGAAGAGGAGTACTTCAAAAGTGACTGTAGTGATATTCAACAGTGAGGTATATAGCACTTTTTCTAGGAAAAAGACAGTTCACAGACTTAATTGTCAGCCCTTGTAAGCTTGGCGCATTAAAGACTATTCTCAATCTGTGAACCTTCTGGCCACAAGCCCACACCCTCGGTATAATTTTCCTGTTCATCTAATCTGCTTTTCCTCTCAATCAAGATCTCATCAGTTCTCATTCTATCTCTCCTATATTTCCTTAATATATTAGTAATGTTTATTGCAAATAACAGAAACCTACTCAGACATGTTTAAACCAAAAACTGAGTTTATCACAAGTGTACAAGAATACCTTACAGAAACCCAAGGCAGAAATGAATGTTGGCCTCCCAAAAGACTATAGGTTCAGGAGCACACCCAGGTGTGTGTCTTTATTGCTCTTCTCTGCTTCCATCTGTATGTTGTGGAGAGCAGTGGCTAGAGCTAACAAGTGAGCTCTGCTCTTTGGTGCACGTGGTAGAGGTGACACATCCACCACACAGGAAGGAAGCTTCCAATGGTCCAGCTCCCTCATAAGGATCTGAGTGTTCCTGCCATTCTCAATTCCAAATCTGCAGAAAAGGGACTCCAGTCTAGCTTGGGTTAGGTCCCTTGGACCAATCCATGTGCCCAGGGAACAGAGTCACCTTGTTAGGAATGCTACGTTGGGGCCAGCCACGGTGGCTGGCTGGGCCAGTGGAGGGGTTCATTTTAAGAAGGGCAAATCCTCCAAGAAGGTATCTCCCACGGGTCACAATCCCAATAGCACCCTCACTAAACAGCTAATTCAAGGAGAATTCTCCAGACTTCCCTGCTATAGATCCTTGATGGGCCTTCTCCTGGTTCTTAGAAATGTCCCACTCCTGATAAGCTGGACCTCCTAGATCTATCACGTACAAATGTTCCTTCTTTGACCTGCAACCTTGTTTTTCCGCCTAACTCTGATCTTTAAACTAGGCCTTTAAGCCCCCATCCTATACTTCACTCACCTTCTCCAGCACAGAATTCTCATTCTCCTATTGTGGACCCACCTAACCCAGCAGGTGGGTATCTTTCATCCTAGATAACAGGTTAGGATGTCATAGAAGGTCTCATTTAAACATTTTGCAATTCATTCACCTATCAATTCTACTGCTCCCAAACAGTCTGATAAATCTCAGTTTAACAGAAAATTGGGGGGAAAGGAATTATTTTATAGCAGACTACAGGCATTTCTCACTTTGCACAGTCCTAGGTTAACTGAACTGTGTGTGTATTGGAACATGTCCTCTCTCTTGTACAATTCCACGGTAACAATCTTGGTTACCACTGAACCATGTAAACTGATGACACAGTTCCCATATGGACACAATTCCATTAATACGGTACTATGCAAAGCAAGAAATGCCTGTATTTTGATTTTATAATGAACTAATAGGCAAAAGATTATCCCATGCAGTCATCCAATACCCCAAGAGTTCCCTTGTTCTGTTCAACTCCCTCCTCAAATCTTACAGCTTTTTTTAGCATCAGAAATTAAATGCCCATCAACCTATGACTGGATTGATGATCTATGGTGTATCATAGAATACTGTTCAGCCATTAACCTGGATGGAGTTGAAACACATTCTTCTTAGTAAAGTATCACAAAAATGGAAAAGCAAGTATCCAATGTACTCAATTCTAATATGAAGCCAGTAGATGATCTAATACACACCCACATAAGAGAAAAACTCAATTCAAGACGGGTAGAGGGGAAGGAGGGGTGTATGAATAGGAGGGAGGAGGATTGCTGTGGTCCCACTTAATGGGCACAATGTGGGGATGTATGGCACACCTCCCGGGTGAGGGACACAACTACAACAGGGACTCTAACTAACAAATGCAAACTTTGTAACTTTTATAGCCTCAAATTAACCTGAAATTAAAAAAACAAAGAAAAGAAAATAGAGGGGTTGGGGTTGGCCAGTGGCAGGACTGGGCTGTTACTCGGGATACCTAAGTTATCACTTCTCCTATCAATTTTCATTGTTACTCTTCGATTGCCATCAAGTTTATGGGGGAAAAGATGGCATCATATTAAGGCATAATTAGGATAATAAACGGGAGCTGTGGTTTGTTTTTGGACTAACTCCAGTGGGTAGCACACATAATCACCTCTAGCCGACTGCTTGGTGATTATGACTTTGACAAAGTGGCATTATTTACTGCTAATGGAAGAGATGATGATTTATTACTAATTACTCTCTTTTTCCACAATTTTTATATTATGTTAAATGGAGGATTACAGTTGGGGTAATAAATATTCACAAGGAAAAAAGTGTCTAACAAGAGAGTTCATGAGACCAGACCCTGAAGAGACAAGCTGTTTTCCTACTCAGGACCAGACTTTGGAGAAAACTGTGAACTGAACAGCACATCACAGCCCTCTCTTCCCGTCTCTCGGGAGCTGCTCTTTCCCACTTCCGGGAGTCCCCACTCCTCTCCAAGTCTTCAGACCACCCATCTACCTACCTTTTCTTTCATTGTTCCTCTCTCCTGTTAAGACATTGGTAAAAACTCAAGTGAAAGAGCCTAAGTTGTAATACAAAACTTCTCCTGGGTCATTTTGGAGTTCAAGAATCTTCTGTGAAGAAGAAAGAAAAGGAGTAGATGGAAAAAGAAAAGAAGAGGAAGAGGAGGAGGAAAAGGAGATAAAAAGCTTTCTAGATGTGAACTGAAGATGGAGTTAAGAACCATTCCTTTCCAGAAACTTTTATAGAGGAAGAGTCGGAGTGATGGAGGTGAACACAATTAAATGTAAATAAGAGTTCCTAACTCCCACAAATAGTGAATGGTAAGACCTCTGGGGCAAGGTAGGGTTTACGCTAACCAGCTATCAGGGTGGTCCACTAACAGGGTGGTCCTAAGTGGAATGGGAGTTGATGAGCTAATAGGGAAAGAACTCAAGTGCTACTGATATTGGGTGCAGAATAAGGGTGTGGATAAAGGATGCACTTATTAATAAAAGTCTCAGGTGCAAGGTTAGGGGAGCGCATCATAGATGAAGCAAAGCTGAGCAAGAGGTACACTGAAAGCCCCCTGAGGCGAGGGACCACCTTTTCACACTTCTTCATATCCCCGCAATGCCCAGCACAGTATCCAGAGCACAGAGAATGCTCTAAAACTGTGTGTTGACTGTTTCCCAGCAGACAGACTAAAGCAGTGAGGAGCAATATTCTCTGCATGTGGGTTAATTAATAACTAACTTTTTAAAGGTTTGCAGCCTACATTTTTAAAAGTTGCTATATTTTTATTATCAGGAATTGCAATATCATCAACTTAAGCATTATTCTTTTATTCCCCTTTCACCAGAGGTTTTCATTGCAGGCTAAAATTTTATATACTTTATAATTAGCATACACGGCAGTATCTGCTTTTAATGTTGTACCCTTGATCAAATTTTATTATTGAGTAAGTTGCTTTTGAAGTTGGTTTATGTTAGTTTTCCTTGACTGAATTTGTAGATCTCTTACTGCAAAATGTGGTTCCTCTTAGCCTCTTTTAATATAATACGCTTCGGTTTCAATGCTATGTTCAGGTTGCAAATCTGTAAAATATGAACTGCTTTATTAAGTAATGTAATGTAACATGAATTTAATAAGGTTTTTAATTTTATGGAATGTTTATGTGTCAGCACTGGGCTGTCAGCATAAGGGACCACCCACCCCCATGCCAATCCTTAGGTTTCATCCTGACAAGATTGTTCTTTAGCAGTAGACACAGCACTGGACTCTTGCCAAAATCCAGTACTCAGTAAATCTGAAGCAATGATGTGTAACCTGGGTCCTGATGGATGAGTAGGAGTTCACCAGGCAGAGAAGAGAAGGTAGGATAGTCTACATAGAGAAAACTACTTTTCAAGGCAGAAATGCTTACAAAAGAAAGATGTTTGGAGAGTGATAAAAAAGGTCAGTGTAAGAAGAATGTAGAGTGTGTGAAAGTAGAAAGGAACCTGCGAACAACTAAAGGCTCTAAGGCATAAGAAAGTAATATAATTATATCTGTATTTTAGAAAACTGACACTAACACAAGATAGAGGATAGATTTGAAAGAGAAGGCCAGGATCATGCCTTTAGTAATCCTAACACTCTAGGTGGAGGTTAAGCCAAGAGGATCGTTTGAGGCCAAGTGGTTAAGACCAGCGGGAACAAGAGTAAGACACCATTTCTACAAAAAGTAGAAAAATTAGCTGCATATCGTGGCATGTACCTTTAGTCCCAGCTCCTCGGAAGACTGAGGAAAGAGGATTCCTTGTTTGAGGTTGCAGTGAGCTTTAAATGACACGACTACAGTCCAACTGGGGCAATAGAGCAAGTCTTTGTCTTCAAAAAAAATTAGTTTGATGAAGATATTTCAGATTGTGTATGAAACCAGCACATTGTACCCCATGATTGCATTAATGTACACAGCTGTGATTTAATAAAAAAATAATAATAAGATAAAGGAGACAGAGAAGAAAAGAAAGCTGAAGACCCCAAGAGATCATCATTTGGTAGTTATCCTGGTGAGAATGTCAAGAGGCAAGAATTCCAGAGACAAATTGATGGCTTCCAGGAATAATTCATGAGAATTAACATTACTTTTAAGTGACTGGCAGAGAAAGAGGTGACCCCAATTCTAATTTGATCCTTAGTATGTATGGAAAATTTGGTGCAAAAGTTTTCTGTATTTTTTTAACTTTAGGGTAAATCAAGTAAGAAAATATTTATATGCCACAAAAGAAGAGAAACTAACATCCTTTGAGCACCTACTAAGTGCAATCTTTAGGCTAAATACATTCAGTCCTCAGAAAAACCCTGTGAGGATTATCACTCTCTTTTTACAGCTTGAGAAACTGATGCATCAAAAAATTCATAATCTATCCAATTAATACCCACATGACTGATAAATGGCACACCCCAAATTTCAAACCCAGGATTTGGGGCTTTGAAAGAATTATTTGTTTCACTGTCTAATGTTTCCTGTCAGTAGAATAAAATATATCTTTCATAGAACTTTAAGATTCTGTGAGTAATTTCATCAAAAAGAATTTTAAAGGGTTTTGTATTTCCATCCTGGAAATAATAGAAGGAATTAAGTGGTCACTCTAAAATTGAGTGTGCACAAGACTCTAATGCCTTGAGTTCCATTAGCGGCTGTAAAAGTGACAGTGCAGCAGCCATTAGAATCACTGTGTGCTGCTTTATTTGTATTCCCCAGTAATGTATCAGTAGCAATAAAAACTACTTGCAAACAAAACATACCCCTTCTGATGGGAATTCATAGTTGGTCAGAAAAGGACAATTTTAAGCTTTCAAAAGACATAAGTGAATATTTTTAAAACTTGCAAAGAAAGGATTTCTGGCAGGCTGTAGATTGGTTTGGGTAGTTCATTGGTTGGTGAGTTGAATTAGTATTTCTCATCAGGTTCTTCCAGGATGGTACAATGAGAATTAAATGCAGGATACATGGTTGGTTTTACTGGTTGAATGATCGATGAGTGTAACTGAATCTTACATGATTGAAAATGTGGTGTGGTACCAGCCTTCCCATTCCAACTCTCCTTTATGGATTTGAAACCCCAGGCATAAAAGATTCTATCCATTCATTCAATAAATATGCATTGAACAACTCACACATGACAGTCATGTTCCATGAGCTGGAAATATATGCAGCAGTGAGCAAGATAGTCAGATATGGAGTTAACGTTATGCAGATGAAAGGGGGTGAAAAGTAGACACTAACTAAGTAAAAAAAGCAGAGATAATTCCAGATGGGTGATTGATGCTGTAAAGACACCTACACCTATACTGAGTAGTCAGGCAGGGACTCCTAAGTGGATGGTATTTGAACTGAGGCTTGAGTGTCAAAAACAGCTATTCAGGTAAAGATCTGGGGGCAAAACTTTCTAGGTAAAGGGAAGAGAACACAAAAGTCCTCAGGCAAAGATGAGCTTGAGGTGAGAAGAGGAAGAAGACTAGAGTGGCTGGGTCATAGCCAGGAAAAAGTATATGAAAGGAGGTAAGAGAAGTGAGTGGGGGCAACTCACAGGGACCTTGAAGACCACGCATGGCAGGATGGCTGGCTAGCTGGCCACCAGGGGCTGGTGCTGCTCTGCCCACTGTGCTTCTCACCGTGTGCCTGGGAAGTGTCTCCCTGACAAAGACCACACTTCTTAGCCCCGCTCGCTTCTAGGGGAGGCCGTGTGACTGATTCTCATCAATGGAATGTGAGCAGCTATAACGTGGTTATATCAGTGCCACGTCAGTCAAGAAATGGGGCGCCCTTTCCACCTCTCTTCCCCCATCTGCGAGGGGATGCAGAACCCTGAGGCTCTGACAGATGTTGGGATCACGAGATGAAAATCTTGGGTCCCTGAATCACCATATGGAGGAAAATTGCTCACAGCCAGGAACACCTTCAAGGAACCATTATGTGAGTCGGGAGTAAATTTTCACGTGTGAGGCTGCTGAAAATTTGAGTTTTATTTGCCCCCACAGCTAGTATCACCTCAAGCAATAAGGAGCTTGGATTGTATTCTAAGTGCAAGCAAATGCCACTGGAAGGTTGTAGGGAGGGGATGACGGTGAACTGGTCTGTGTATTTAAAGACCTCTGTGGATGGTTTGCAGAGCCCAGCGGGGAGAGAAGCAGAGAGAATCCTGAGGTTTCTACTTAACCCAGGGAAGGACTGAAAGAAATGATGAAACAGAGGAAGTGGAGAGACACGGACAAATGTTAAATATACTTTGGAGAGCAAGCCAAGGATTTTCTTGCTGACTGGATGTCAAGGGTGAGGGAAAGAAAAGAGTCATGGGAGACTCCTGACTTGGGACCTGGTGTCACGTCCTCTGGTAGGAAAGACTGAGGAGCACATCCAGGGGAGATTTTTTGCCTGTGTCACTGTGCTTCTTGTGCAAATGAAAAACCTAAATCTAATATTTAGTACTGTACAAAAAATACACACACACACACATACATATATGTAATATGCACATACACACTTATATATCTATTCTAAAGGAAACCCTTAGTAACATTTTTTTACAACCAGTAAAGAAAGGGAAAATACAACTATTAGAATAAGCATATAATTAAAGTCACTGATCATTAAACTTTCCATTACTAACATATAGTAAGATTAAATAAAATTAAAGCCTGAATGAATTATATGGTGAATTTGTAAATAATGAAATTCCTTGTCTAACAACACTATTGTCACTGCAAATATTGAATCGGATATATTTTAAAAATCAGTTACCACTTTTAAGCTTTTTTCTTCAATTTATACCAGCGTGAATACATGTTATCCAGATGTTGCAAACTATTTGAGATCTGAAAGGCATTAAAGGTCACTCAGTAAAATCCTCTAAATTTAAAAATAATGCAACTTAGTCCCATAAAAAAGCCTGTCCGAGGTCACAAAGCTAAGCAGTTCATCTGACTTGAAACTCAATTGGTGAATCCATTTCTCAGCATTAAAACATCTCAGAACCACGTAGAAACTAGAATCACTAAAGCCAAGAACTGCAGACAATACGTTTCACTTTATAGTAGGTTTTCACAACCAAATAATATTTCAAAGAAAATATTGACTGTTCAACCAAAAGAGGAGTGAACATGACGAATACTGAACTCAAATATTATTTAAGTCTAAAGTCTACTTTTATCTATCTAAGTCTTGTCTCTGTAATTGCATGCAATAACTGGTATAATATTAGAATAAGAAGAGAACAAACATCTGGGTTTTTGAAGTTCCATCCTTTACAGAACCACGTGGAAGAATCTGAAATGAACACTAAAGGATGTACACTTTATTTTTCATTAGAGAAACACGGAACCTCTAGTGCCACAAATTACTTTTGTATCATGACATGGTGTTAACTAGGGCTTCATCTGACATCTCCAAGACTAAAGGGTGGGGAACAAGGAGTTACGTCTCCCAGATTTCAACGACCCTCACTATAGGACCTAGGTGAGAAGTGGCCAACACTAGTCCTGCGAACTTTGGCCCATCATCCACAGCCTACCACATAAAAGAGAAAAAATTCTTTAGACAAATTCATAGGAGTGTTTCTTCCAGTCCCAATCTCCATGGAAAAGGAAATGGAGGTGGTCTGCTTCCCCCAACCCCATGCAAACTCCCCAGCCAAGCATCAGGGGCTTTGACAAAAACACTTGCATTTGGAGAGACCATCTTCTTAGTCCTTGAGGAATGAATGCTCTTAGGGAATGGAGCAAGACAGAGTTCGTGAGAGGATGGACTGTTGCTGGAGATGAGAAACTACAAAGACGATAGAGTGAGTCAGAGGCACCTACACCAGCCCAAGGCCAGATGAAGATCTCCTGGTCCGTGGTCAATGCCACTGAGAGCAGACAGACTAGAGCTGTCTCAAAAGGGCTCAGGGACCCCAGAAAAGAAGCTCAGTGAGCTATATGGCTAGAGAAAAACACTGAGGGGGTGTCGCAAGAGATCAGCCAGATACACTACTCCGTGCAAGACAGAGTGCCTGAGTGTGTAGGTGGGCCGGTAGTGGGGAGGGTCCTCAACTACCCACAAGACACGCCCCTGAGAGGGTTCAGCATTGAAGCATCTGCCCCGCGGGGATCACTGACACCCAATTACGTGAGTACTGGCCACGTTAGAAACTCCATCATCACCGACCTCTCCTCCCTCCGTGGTAGCCCACCTCTTTGTTTGAGTCTGGAGCCTGCTGAGTGGAGACTTGGAGTAAAAGAACCAAGTGGAGGAGCAGAGGGGAGCTGAGCTGTGCCTCGCTGCCTGTCTACCGCCAAGGGATTGCGTTTCTCTGAGTGGGGAGGGATTGGGAAGGGAGCGTATTGGGCAAGGAGCTTCAGTTAGATAGTAAGTTGAAGTTTCTAAACTAGATTAGGTCGTGCTGCTTTATTTAATATTTAAAATTGAGCTTGTTTGTTAACAACTTTGAAACTGACTGAAAAGCTGAGATTTGACCAAGTTGTCACCAACGAGGCAGAGGAGGGAAATCTGATCAAGTATAATTTAGGGAAGTTTTGTAAGAAAGATAAAAGTTGTTTTTTTCATTAAAGTCTACTGAGTTTAGCACCTTTAATGCTTATCAAATTTATGCTAACAAAAGAAAGCCATTGATTGACGAGATGCTGAGTTAAGCATAAGGAACACAGCCTGGTCTTGGCTGTTATATCCAAGATTTCTTTCTAGTCAAATCCAGTTTTGATATATCTATTACCAGGTGAAACAAGTTTATAGGAGGCCTGAGAACAGTTTTCAAACAACTTGAATATTAATTATAACAAATAAATTTTAGGATTGTTTTTTTCAGGGAAGACAAACTAATGCAAATGAAACTAAGATGAGAAAGCTGATGTTAATAGGGAGGTGTATTTATTAGGCATCATCAACGTGCTAAGTGGTATTCAGCAGCATAAGAGGAATTAGAAGATACGGTTCCTATTCTTGGAACCAGCTGGATGAAATAAATCCATGCTTAAAAGAAAAAAACACTAGAGAAAAGAATAATAGAGCAAAGTAAGTCTCATCAACCGCTATAATAAGGGTAAGAGGATATTCTCCTGTACAGAAATGCACACACATGAAGGCAGAAGCATGGTGAAGAGGATTTGTATAATGACAAAAGGGGAAACAGACCATCCAGAAAGACAGAGGATATTGAAAATGCTTTCCTGATGCAGATTATACTGCTCGAGTAGAGATGATCCACAGTAGTCACTGGAGATTTCCATTACAGGGGCATCTGTTGGCAGCCTCATTGTGGAAAAAAATGAGCACCTAGGAAATTGTTAGGTATCCTTGCTGAGAATTTTACTGCTGGGAAAGATACCATGGGGAAATCGTTAACAGGGATTTTTTTTTTCCCTCTAACCAGAACAGAAAAGTCAGTTGTCAGTCTTAACCTGACAGGATGCTTCAGGGAAAGTGGTGGTATTTTGGACTTCTAAATACAGAAGGAAATAGAGACTGGACTTGAGAAAAATTAAGTGCGCCAAAGCCATGTTAATGAAATAATAAAGAAGGAAATGCAACCCAGAGAAACATGGAGAATTTAGTTGGCAAAAGGATTTCTTTGACCAGGACAAAGGACTGCTTTGTCTCTGTGAAACTTCAGCAGGCTGTTTGCTCTCCACAGTGACACATGGCTTCAGTGTTACCTCTACCTTTCAGTTAATCACTTGACCTGGATTTCTTTGTGAACTACCTTTGAGATTCCAGGAAGACATTCCACAGTGCTGGGTGGGTTTAGCAGTAAAAATGATGCACCCGCTTTAAAGAAATTCACCCTTGGGAAGAGAACTTTTTCTGCTCTACTCCCAGGTAGTCCGTCATTGTATGAGAACCCTGCTACCTACTTATTGCTACTTGTGAATGTGCTTTCCCTAGTAAGAGGACATTATGAGAAGTGCTCCTATGTTTGGGGTTTACCAAAAAATTTGAAAGAGAGGAAGAAAATACTGTTAACTTCAGGGAAGGCTGTTCGGGTTAGTTTTGTCAGTTAGTGCACATTAAGTTATGCTGATCCAGATATTCCAATTTCAACTGTTTTCCACATCCACTAGAAAATCCTGATATCAGCAGGCATGTGGCCTGGTGAGCTGGGAATATTATCCTACAATCCCACCAGGATTCTTCATAATTTTGGCATTACCTTAGCCAAGGTTAATAAGGCTATTCTTTGCTATTCTAGCTATTCACTCAATGCAGGTGTGATTCCTATTAGCTCTTCTACTTACAAGTGGAAGAGAGACCTGTACATAGGGTAAGTTCATCTCTCTTGATTTTTTTATCTGGAAGTTTTCAAATATAAAGATGTTATTATTATTATTATTTTGCATTTAAAAAGGGAGGTACTGAAAACTAAAACACAAGTCTATGTCTGATGATTTTCTAAGGAAAATAACATTGTACTTAAGCAAAACTACTTAGTCTGTCCTTTACAAGACACACGGTATGGATTATAATAGACCACTGAATAGTTCAAACCAAAATTATAACTTCTGATTAAGTGGTATGGTTTGGCTGCTGAATCACCAGTGTGAACACCCATCCCTAAAGAATGTGGAGCCCAGGATAATGTGGGTAGCCAATTTTTGTGGAAAGGGTATAATTTTTTTATCTTTTCATTTAACTCTTTAGTAACTAACCTTATCTTCCAAATCCTGCAGACAAATCCCATTCAAGATAACCTAGAGGTGTGACCGGAGTCAGAAAGTAACAAGTTCTGGGGAGCAATTGGCAGCATTCATTGATTCATTTCCCAAATGTTTATGAGCACATACCATCTGCTGGTGCTGAGGTAACAGCAGTGAATTACACCTGAATTACAGTAAGGAAACTGTTGTATCTGATCTCTCCAGGAGCAAAGTGCATTGACCCAATTTTGAGAAAGATATCTGCTTTACCTCTACAATCTTGGGACGTTAACCCTTGAGTGAACTCACATGTTATGAATACTGGCAAATTAATCACTTGTGATCTTGGTGGTAAGCAACAGAAACCAAACTCAAACTGCCACTAACAATAAGGTTAATCTCCTGGTCCAGGGAACTGAAAGCCTAGAAATTATGAAGACTTTGGGGCTTGATTAAGGCTCTGGCTCTGATTTTTACTACTCTTTTATCTCTCTCTTCCTCCAACTGTCAGCTTTTTTGTCAGGCTGCCTTCCCTTTTGATGACAAAATGGAAGCTATAGTTTAGGGTTCACATTCCCATAACAGATCATCCAGTAAAAGAGAAAGAGCTTCCCAAGCAATGGCCTAAACTCATGGGCCACTATCATTTACCTCTGCATCAATCACAGTGTCAAAAGGGAAGAGATTTTGCTGATGGATTTAGGTCCATACTTGAACTTGGAGGTCATCCCAGCCAACCTTATGACTACTCTTCCACTGGAGTAATAAACACTGAGAGAAAACCACAACAGCAAACCCAAGCATTCTTCCCAGGTATCTGGAATTGATATTAGAAGCACAATATTTACCAAACTCTTCCTCTTTAGGCAGAGAATGGGTGATTTGCAGAAGAAGGCATACCTTCATCTTTGCTAACAAAAATCTCAGAATAATGCAGGACACTTAAGGTGACTTAAGCATTTCTCAATAACATTTCCCTAGACAGTCTATAAAAGGTACAAGTTTCAATATCCGCTTCTGAGAAAATCGAAAGTTTTCCCATAGCCCCCTGTTTATTGTTTATAGGCCCCAATATTTGAACAAAACAACCTTAAAAATTTGGCCACAGACACTGAGTCCATGAAGGAGTGCCTGATCCAAAGATAGCAATTTATCAGACTATAAAATGATCTCGTATGAGAGCTCATGACTTCAGGAGTCCTCTACATTGGATGGTGACTAACTGACTCCCACAGGAAGTTTGGATACAAGAAACACAGGTCGAGAATAGTGGAGAGATGTAATCTTCCTTGCAAGCTACCAGTTTAGCTGACCATACTTTTATGGATGCTGGCAGAAAACATGAAACACCTTTCGGCCAGAGACGCTGTCTTCTAGTAACTCACCAAAATGACGAACACAAGGGGAAAGAGGAGAGGCACCCAATACATGTTCTCTAGGCCTTTTAGAAAATGCGGATTTGTTCCTTTGTCCACCTATATGTGAATCCATAAGAAAGGTGATATTGTAGACATCAAGGGAATGGGTACTGTTCAAAAAGGCATGCCACACAAATGTTACCATGGCAAAACTGAAGAGTCTACAGTGTTGACCGGCATGCTATTGTCATTGTTGTAAACAAACACGTTAAGGGCAAGATTCTTGCCAAGAGGATTAATATTTGTATGAGCATATTAAGCACTCTAAGAGCCAAGATAGCTTTCTGAAAAACGTGAAGGAAAATGATCAGAAAAAGAAGGAAGCCAAAGAGAAAGATACCTGAGTTCAACTGAAGCCCCAGCCTGCTCCACCCAGAGAAGCACACTTTGTGAGAACCAATGGACAGGAGTCTGTGCTCCCAGAACCCATTCCCTAAGAATTCAGGATGTAATAGTCATACAGCATAGCACACAGGAGAACCAAGAGAACCAGCTGAACAGGAGCATAAGGTGCTGGAACCTATTCCCTGTGAATTCATGGCATAATATATGTACAGCATAGCAGACAGAAGAACCAAGAGAAACAGAGCAACAGGAGCATAAGGTGCTGGAACCTATTCCCCATGGATTGATGACATAATAGGCATAGCAAGCTGTGTCCCATTCAATGGAAAGGCCCCTCCCTGAGCTGCTGGATACTTTTCCCTATGAATTCACAGCATAATAGTTATTAAAAATAAAATCTGCTGTAAAAAAAAGAAAATATAAAACATCTGAGTCAGAGACAAAGGACCTAATGTAATGCAGTACAACAAGCATGAGCTCCATACATGCTTTAGTTCCTTTGTCCCCACTCTTCTAAGTCCCAAGGAGACACAGAACAGCCATGTGGTAGAGTAGTTTGTATCATACCTGAGGACCCTTGAAACTAAGAAACCTAAGTCTTTCATAATGAGTGCTAGCAAAGCTACCCTATCTTTGCCCCTAAGAGAAACATTGTTTTTATTATACTGAACAGCAAATAAAGCTATCCTCCACTCTAGAGGGTGACACTAACATCATCCTCCAACTCTGTTCAATATGCAAATGTCCAAGAAAAGATAGCCTGGAATAAAAGCTCTCTGATGGCAGTATGTGCAGAAATGCAGGAGACCTAGGGAAAATCCCCTCCCAGCAATAACAGACTATAGAAAGATGTAGAAACCTAGAGACAAACAAAGAGTAGGCAGCAAGAAGTAACATGGAGCAGAAGACATGAAGGTAGAAAGAAACAGAATGAAAGTTACCGCATAGCAGCAAGAGAAATAAGGAAGAAAGGGCACACCATCTTTATGCCTACAGAAGTAAGGTGATATTTACAAACACGAACTAGAATCATTTTCCTCATCAAAACAGATCATGAAGTATTTATAAAGAAGTTATCAATAAATGTGTAATCATTTTATTTAAGAGTATAACTTTCTCCCATTGCCCACTAACCTACTATCACCATAGTCAAGTAAGTCAAGCTGAAATCTGTATCAAGCTGAAGGGTTTGTGGGAGATTTGTATCATGAAGACATGGGCTAAATGCTGGAGGTGATAGACCTCAAAAAGCAATGCACTGGAAACCATTTCTCTCACAGTAGCCATTTATGTTAAGGAAATTGATTTTGCACTGTTTTTAGCTTCCTGCATTTTATCTCTTACTTTACATCTTAATCCAACCTTCTTCCCTAGACAAGAGATATTTATTGTTATTTGTCAGTGGAAGTAACAACCAGATAATTCTAGATACACTCTTGTTAAAGTCAACACAATGATTGTCTCAAGGGGGGAATACATATTTATTTTAGACACTAACTTGGCCTCTGTTTCCAATTTGTGCAGTTATAGTTAGTTCATTGTAATTTATCTCTAAAAAACAAATATTCCAATTTTTTGTTACATTAGGTATACACTCAAAGCAAGTATCTTAAATTGTTACTACCTCTTTTCTATATTCCATTAAGTATTTTGTTCACTCTCACTATAACAACAATTATAAAAACTTCCTGTTCATTGATAATTAGATGTTTTGCTTCATTTGGATTTCCTCCAACCATCTTCTGTTCAGACTCAGCTCTTATAATTAATTATCCTCTTGCTGAACAACTGAAAACTGAAGTTTGACCAAAGTACATCTCATCTCACACAGATGTCCTAGTTACTCCACAAAAGGTTAATTAATCATAAGAGGTGCTTTAGAGCAGGAGGCACTGGAAGAAATTCAGACCTAGTTTCTGGCAACATAGAAAAACTACCATCATGCCCCTTGTTATTGAGTTCATAGGGAGAGAATCATTTCAATGTAACAAAAATTCAACCACACAAAATACCTAGTAAATATAATATCATGCCTCAGATAATGGAGCATGTCACTTCCCAGTCACTGATGATTCAGAATCCCAACCTGCCCATGACAGAAGGCCAGCAATGTTTGTCCTCATTTAACAGAGGTGGCTGAAACTCCCCAAATTGCAACAATAGCAGAAGCAGTCTTCATTGTTTTCCTCTCTGTGGCTGGATGCCATTTCATTGTAAGAATGAACCCTCCTCTCCAGTCAAAGCCATCTACACACAGTCTTCCAAATACACCTTGTACTTTCCAGACCTGAAGTTTTAGCCGTGCTAATCCCTCCAGGGCAGTAATAATCTTGCCTTCTTCCATTGTCTACCTAAAGCCTATGCTTCAATCAACCAATTCGAATAATTCCTTCTTAGAAACCTGCATTCAGAACTTTCCAACTCACAGACAGTGCAGCTTCTTTTGATCCAGGAGCAGCTGTGGTGCATTAGAAAGAACACTATCTTGGGAAACAGAAAATCAGCACAATATTGGCTCTATTAAATGTGAAACTTTGAGCCAGGTGTTTGATTCTTGTGACCCTCAACTGTCTGTTCAATAAAATGGGAAGAAGAACTTTGTGGGCTTTATTATGGATATTGAACAAAATAAGATGCATGAAAATGTTTTATCATTTTGTTGCTGCTGGGCATATATTTCTTTGCTTACTTAATAACTGGCCATTCTTATCTAGTTTTCTTTCTTTATTTATTTTTCTTCTCATTAACAAAATATGTGACAGGTCACCTTGATGTTTCTCAGGTAGTCACCTCATCAAAGTAGCCCCCCTTCAATGAATAAGAAGGAAGTTCCATTTTTCTGGGCACAGGGATATTATTAAATGTGTGTTTTAAGGATCTATGAGAAGATATTTCCAGATCTTGAGGATGAAACTTTGGGGGGAGCAGAGAAGAAAAAGAGGCCAGGCCTCCGAGATCAAGAATCATACCCAAGCATTAGGCGACTCAATTGTGGTCCTAGAGGTGGTGACAAACAAACAGGTAAGAGTCATCCCTATAAGGGTCATGCTGCCAGAGGTTACTTCCATAGGAGACCAATACTCGGTCCCCTCACCCAAGCAAGGTGTGCTGCCAGACTTTTTTCTTAGACACTAAGAGACTGCATGTGGATTTCCGGTTCCCCACAGGAGTCAGAATAAAGGGCACCATACTCTGAAGATGGAAGGAAAGTGGGGCTCTTGTGACAACCATAAATTGCATCATGTCTCATAAACTGTTAGCATGCCTTTCCTCCCCAGCAGACTCTTGAGTTCCTGAAGGCCAAAAACTAGTTTTAATTGTTTCATATTTCCCTCAAGACCCAGCCTTGAACTCAGTGTGCACTTAGTAGATTCCGGTTTCTTTCTATGGGCTTTACTGGAGAAGCCACTTTTTCCCTGCCCTTGTTTATTGTTGAGCCATGATTTAAACAGTATTAAAGTGGATTCTAAATCAACATTGAGGATTTTAGAAGGCTGATGTTTTCTCCTAGCTGAATGACTCACACTATTTCTCTTGGATGCTTTCCTTAAAACAGAAAATTAACAAGTTTGGTGGGAAGGAGAGAAAAAGAAGGGAGCAGAAAAGAGGATAGGATACATGGCTATGTATTGGCAGCAAAAAATGCAACTGGTCTTTCAAGTATGAAATTCCATAAGAACAGAAGGTGGCTACTCTAAATCATGGTGGCACCTCTGAAGAGTCAGATCTTCCCAGGCCTCTTTTCTACCAAGATTATTTAGCTCTCATTGGGAAGTCAGTCTTGACCTGACAGTATTGAAATTTCCTTCCCATCCAAGATGTCAACCTGTAAAACATATTGAGCAAAATAAAAAGTTTGCATTCAATGCACCTTTATTCAAGGGTCCAAATCCTTCTCAAGCATGATTACACCTAGTCTTCAGAAAAAAATGGGTACTTATCAATTCTCTTCATTTAAAAAATGCCAAAACCGAGTCAATAAAGTCAAACATCAAGTTCAGCCAAAGAGAATTGGAACCCAATTTCATCCTTTTCATATATATAATTATTATAATTATTATCATTCAATGGTATTTCTGATGCTGACACAGCCTGCTGTGCAGAACGCAGCCAGCACCTGAACTGCAGCCAACAGCAAGGGAGACAATGTTTAATAAAAAAATAATCCTGAGACCACAGCACTCCCAGTCTTGAAAGCCTTAAAATAAATTCCAAATTTATTCATAATGGAAATAAATCACATAATCCAAGGTACAAAATCATTTCTACGGCTGCTCCAATCAACATAAGACAAGGCCTTGCCAACTCCTCAGTATTCAGCTTAATGAATGTACAAAAGAAGAGTTTTTAAGAGAATAACTCTTATCTGTCCTCATGAAAGGCTAATAAGCAGGTTATTATCAGGTTCTAAAAAGAACATGTTCAATTTCAAGTCTTCTAAAAAACCTTCTGGTTGCTTTTACCCACTTTCTCAATTAGCAGGTGTTTGACGTCCTGAAAAACATTCTTATCACTTTAATTTTATAGTCAATGACATATATGCAGATATAGATATTTAAAGAGCTACAGATAGATCTCTCGTCTACCTCCCCAACTAGACAGTTAAGCTGCTTATGAATTCTAACTACAGCTCGAGTCTTCCTATATATACCAGTTTACTCCGACTGTCGTAACAGAACATCACAGACTGGACGGCTTAAACAACAGACATTTATTTTCTCATAGAGGCTTGTGGTCCAAGATCAAAGTGTTAGCAGACTTAGTTTCTGCCGAGGCCTCTCTCCTTGGCTCACAGACATCCACCTTCTCTCTGTGTCCTCACATGATCTTTCCTTGGTGCACACAGACAAGTGTCCTCAACTTCTCTTCTAATTAAGATGTTAATCATGTTGGTTCAGTTCTCCTCATCTGGCCTCATCTTACCTTAATTACCTTTTTAAAGGTCCTACCTCCAAATACAGTCATGTTCTGAGGTACTAGGGCTGGACTTCAACATATACATGTGCAAGGGACACAATTCAGCCCATAACACTGTATCTCCCAGGTAAATCACTCCTATGGTTTACTCATGGAGGGGACCCCATAAGCTCATGCTGATTACTAACTCGGTGTAAATATGCAAGCTAACTCTGAAAGGAAGGGAAAGTAATGGTGAACTTGGGAAAACAACCACATCCTTACCCTTCCAGATGTTAAAAAAAGAAATAGAGACAGCATTGGTGCAAGTGAGAGCCTGATGAGCACTGTGCCTCGCTGAGGAAAACTAACTAAACACGGGCAAAGGAAGTCCTGAGAAGCCAAGAGCAAAATGTCATCACACGCATTCTTTGTGCAAACTTGTCGAGGGGAGCACAGGAGAAGCACCCATATGCTTCAATCAACTTCTCAGAGAGGTGGAGACCATGTCCGCTAAAGAAAAAGGAAAACCTGAAGGTATAGCAAAGGCAGACAAGCCCATTATGAAAGAGAAATGAAAACCTACATCCCTCCTAAAGGGGAAACGAAAAAGAAGTTCAAGGATTCCAATATGCCCCAGAGGCCTCCTGCGGCCTTTTTCTTGTTCTGTTCTGAGTATCATCCCCAAATCAAAGGAGAACGTCCCAGCCTGTCCATTGGTGATGTTGCAAAGAAGCTGGGAGAGATGTGGAGTAACACTGCCGGGGATGACAAGCAGCCTGATGCAAAGGGGGCTGCAAAGCTGAAGGAAAAATACGAAAAGGATATTACTGCAGACCGAGCTAAAGGAAAGCCTGATGCAGCGAAAAAGGGAGTTGTCAAGGCTGAAAAAAGCAAGACGAAGGAAAAGGAGAAAGATGAGGAAGATGAAGAGGATGATGATGAATAAGTTGGTTCTAGCACACTTTTTCTTTTTTTGTCTATAAAGCATTTAACCTCCCTATACACAACTCACTCCTTTTAAAGAAAAAAATTGAAATGTAAGGCTGTGTGAGATCTATTTTTAAACTGTACAGTGTCTTTTTCTTGTATAGTTAACACACTACCGAATGTGTCTTTACATAGCCCTGTCCTGGTGGTATTTTCCATAACCAGCAACCTAGCCTGGTGCAGTATGGGGTTGTCAATTGGCGTGGAAATTTAAAGCAGGTTCTTGTTGGTGCATAGCACAAGTTAGTTATATATGGAGGTGGGAGTTTTTTCATCTTCAGTTGTCTCTGATGCAGCTTATATGAAATAATTGTCCTGTTAACTGAATACCACTCTGGGATTGCAAAAAAAAAAAGTTGTAGCTGTTTTGTTGACATTCTGAATGCTTCTAAGTAAATACAATTTTTTTGTTAAGAAAAAAACAGGGCTGCTTCCTAATTCTGTGTCAAAGCATACATGCTGGTGTGTCAACTCCGAAGGAAGGCATGGCCTGCAGCAGGCAGGGAACGGTCCATAAAGCTACCACGCAGTGATGAAGCTTTCAAAAGCAGCCAGCCAGGCAGGCAAGGGAGCAAGAGCAAAGACACTGCTGTGGGAAGGCAGAAGAGCAACTGCACAGTTCACAGCAAGAAATGTAGGTTGCTAGGCGGTTTTGTCCAATTATTTAAAATTATGTAATTGGCGTGCTATTTGACCCTACAGAAATCTAGGGTAAAGTCCTAACTATCTCCTGTCATGCAGGTGAACTTGAAATTATCAAATCCCTGTAATCCTTATCTTCCTCATCTATGAAATAGGTGGAGAGCAGCTTGGTTGTGAGAATTAAATATGCCAATTCACTCAAAGTGCAGACATTAATTGAATATTCAGTTAATGTTCATTCCTTTCTCTTTTCTACTTCCTTCTTTACCAAGACATAGTTCTTCCATAAAAGTACAGGCCGGCTAGCTCACTAACTGATCCCACTTCTCTGTCACACTATATTTTAACTTTCAAAAATCCACATGCCCTCTTCATCATAAAAAGGTTTACTTTTTCATTGACCTCCACGATATGTTGGAATATAGTGAGGCAAATAGTGCACAAATGTTTCCCCAAATATCTCCCTCCATGCCACAGAGAGCACTGAGACTAACCCTGAGAGTGTGTGTGTACACGCACGAGCGCACACACATAGAGAAGTGTTCCAGAGTAGACGCTCATATGCTGCTCTCCAGTTACTTAGCTCCAGTGTAAGAATTAGATTATTCCCAGAAGTCATAAACAAGTCAAGTCAGCTGTTTTACTTAAAGGAACAAGATACAACCAAAAGCCCAAGATGGAAAATGGTGTGGGGGGAGGGGAGGGTTATTTGATTGGCATTGAAATTGTCAGCAACCCAGGGCAAGTTCTCACCACCCTAATTAGTTTTTCAAGAAGAAATGCCAATGACGTAGGTATGCATTGGTTTTGTGGTCTATCAGTAAGCCAGTTTGCTTGGTGCTTGCTAAGCCTCTGCATTTGACTATGTGGACCTAGCACAGGGAACGGTGGGGCAGAAGCAGAAGACGCATCTTTTAGACTTCCTTTGCTTCCCAGTCTGTCCGCATCCTGGTAGAACCCCATCAGACTTGTTTAAACACATCACCCATGTGTTAGATGAAGGGAGCCAAGCTGTGCCAGGTGCCTGCAGCATTGCACAGGGTTAAGCAATGCCAGGAGAACATTTTCCACAATTACCTTTTAGTTTCTGATAAAGGAGCCAACGAAGTTGGTAAAGTGTCTCTCCAAAGAAGTCTCAGCGGGAGCTGCAGGAAGATTTTGAAAAAACAAAAGAATGTATTGTGCAAAATAATTTTAATGCAAAAAAAAATTCAAGATCTCTACAACCTACTTGTAACTGCATATCCTGGGTCACCTTTTTTATATTCTGCATTTTCACTTTTTTTATATAAGCTACATTCTTCTAAATTGATTTGGTCCAATGCCAATCACATATACACACATATACAGCCACATTCGAAGAAACTGACGAATCCTTTTTAGTCATGAAATCTGGGTTACAGTAGTGATCAGACATCTACGGGTAACCTTCCAGGATTTGCTAATTTTCCCTTTCTGAAACACACCATTTTGACACACATAGTTCATTCCCTGGCAAAAAGAAAATAGCAGAGCTCAGCAACTGCTTTATCAGAAGAGCTCATGGCATTAATCTCAAACAAAGCTAACCCTTCCTGGTGTTTGACCACCCACACGGATTCATGCAGCACACACACTCATGCTGCCCTACAATTTTGCTCTATCGACCCCTAGTTCTTCCTTTATGACTCTGGGAGAAACAGATTAAACATCTGAGCCCACAGCTACATTTTCTATCCTCAGAACAACCCAATTAGAACCACAGTCTACTTTTCATTCTGTTCTTTAAGACACCTTCCAGAAAGAAAATCCACCTGTAATGGGAAAGCGTAGAACAATGACTAAAAATAGATTTGGGGACTAACTGAACACTTTTCCTTTGACCTGAATTAAAGGCAGCAAAAAACAAAATTAGAAAATAGAATGGCTCTCTCTCTCTCTCTCAGTCATTTCTGGCTGTCACCTCTCCATGTTAAGAGCTAAGGATATAAGAGGGACAGGACAGATGTGGCCTCTGTTCTCACTGAATCTACAGAACAGTGGAAGAAACAGACAAGTCAAGAGGCAATTTCAAGGCAGTGTGATCATGGCTCGCAAGGCCTTTTGCTGTCTGACTCATGCTTAGCCATGATAAAGATTTGAGGAGTCAGAGAAGTTCTTTAAGCAGGAGAATCACAGGATCAGATCTCCTGTTTAGAAAGAGCACTTTGGAGGCAGCAGAGAGAATGAAATGGAGAGAAGAACAGTGAGTAGTGCTAAGACCATTTCAAGGCAGTGGAAATAGCCCAGGGGAGAGATGGCAGTAGCCTGCCTTACAGATTTGGCATGCCAGTGGAGAAAAGCAGACAAAATTCAAGTGACAACAAGGAAGCAGAATCCCTCTTTTCCTGCAACCATGTGAGTGTGAATAATGGGGGAGCGGAGGAGGGAGACATTTGCTCTAATGTCCCTCAAATACAAATTATCATTCTGTATTTTCTCTTAGAAAATCACTCTCTCTATATTCATCTTCACTGAAATTCTTGATAATTGAAAGAAATATGGAACCTCTCATTACTTTGAACCCAGAAAGGTCACCCAGTTTTCCTGGCCAATACAAATGGTTTGTTTTGCAACTACCCCACGTGTCTTGTCCACATGCCCTGCACTATTTCACTCCTGGCACTTGTTCATCATTCCACTTTCTCAAAGTGAATGACTGAGCAAATGGCAATCAATGTTCCCAATAAAAGTTTTAAGAGATAATTACAGTGACGGGAAGTGCAGTCATTACAATAGTCATGCTGGGTTTGTTGTGATGCGCCTAATCACACCAAGTTTTCTGATTCATGTAAATTGCAGAAACCTTTACTCATGTAGAAATCTCCATTAATAGATAATATCATTATGCTAATAGTTGCCTAAAGCATAATTTAAGAATTTCAAGTGATCTAAGCCAGATATTTTAAAACACTATAATAACCTAACTGATATGAACAAAAAAAAAATTTTTTTTATCACATTTAAGGAAATTATTTTTAAGGAGAAACACCTGCAATTTACTCATTTAAAAAAAAAGTTATATTACGTGGGGCTGAGCGATTAATGCATGCATGTTTTTCTCAATTGCTCACAAAATAAGAACTTCAAAATGTTTCACTATCGGAGCTCAGGTTTATTGTTAATCCATGAGTGTTTACACACACACACTATAATTTTAGACTATGCATATATATGCCACCGTTTACTCATTCATTCAAGAAATATTCACTAGCACCTACACTGTGCCCAATATTATACTAGGCCCTGGGCAACCAGGAAAAGAATAGGACAACCTTACAAGGTAGAAGGGACAACATAAATTCAAATAAGTATGATATTAAAATATGTGTCAAAGAGAGATAAGTAGAAGGCACCAGAGTGCTGTGAAGAAAGATGCCTTTAACTCTATCAGAGAGGGGTTCCTAGAGGGGCCCCTTTGATGTTTAAGGGGGGGTCTCAGCAGAAAAGTCAAAAACATGAAAAATAGACCCAAACATTGGGAAGGATAAGCCAGGCACAAAAGAAAAGACTGCTCAGGGATACAAGAGTATGGTGGTATCCAGGAACTCCAAGAGAATACCACAAGGCCCATTAGGCAAGGTCAGGAGAAGACTACCAAGCACTGGGTGTGCCACTGTGTGCCACTGAAGCAGGAAAGAAGCACAGACATATTTTCATTTACTAGCTCTTCAGAAAGAGAGAATCTATATGTAGGACACTGGTTTTGCATTTATCAGTATACTTCATTTTATTGCACTTTATTTTACTGTTCTTAATAGATACCGCATTTTTTATAAAGTAAAAGTATATGTCAACCCTGTGTCCAGCAAGTCTGTCAGCACTATTTTTCCAACAGCATGTACTCAACTCTTGTCCCCACTTCATATTTTGGTAACTTTTGCAAGATTTCAAACTTTTTTAGTATTATTATTATTATTATTATTATCTATTATGGTGATCTTTGAATGGGGATCTTTGACATTACTACTATAATTGCTTGGGGGCACCAAGAACCATGCCCATATAAAATGGAGAACTTAATGGATAAATGTTGTGTGTGTTCTGACACACACCACCAACCAGCCATTCCCCCATCTCTTCCTTCTCTTTGAACCTCCCTATTCCTGAGACACAATATTGAAATGAAGCCAAATAATAACCTTACGTTAGCCTCTAAGTGTTCAAGGGAAAGGAAGAATTTCCCTTTTCTCAATTTCAATCAAAAGCTAGAAATGATTACACTTAGTGAGGAAGGCATTTCCAAAACTGAGAAAGGGCAAGGGTAGGAGGTTGGGTCTCTGAGAGGTAATTAGGTTTAGATGAAGTCAGGAGAGTGGAATCCCCATACTGGGATTAGTGCCCTTACAAGTAGAAGAGAACATACCAGCACTCTCTCTCTGTACCATGGGAGAATGAAAGGAGAAGGCAGCCATCTGCAAGTAGAGAGCCCTCACCAGAAGCCAGATCAGCTGGCACCTTAATCTTGAACTTCTCAGCCTCCAGAATGGCATGCAATAAATCTCTGTTATTTGAGCCACCCAGTCTGTGGGATTTTGTTATCTCAGTCTGAGCTGACCAAAATATTACCCTTTCCTCCCATCCTGTTGACCTGCTAACTCAGACTCATCCTTCACTCTTGAGTTTAAGCATCACTTCTTCAAGAAGTCTTCCTTGACCACTCTAATGGGTCAGTGATGCGACATCCATGCTTAGCCATGTTGGGAATAGATTGTGGCCCTCATGGGGTCACTAGCAGGCTACTAAAAAGCACTTTTTCCTTTATCCTTTGTACTCATATGCAAACACAGTCTTGAAAAGTCTCAATACCTGGTAAAAGCTTGGTCGAGTCTTATCTTGGAGATTCAACTAGTTATCTGGTAGACAGTTTAAAAAGGAATAGTCATCCAATTAACTCTAGATTCATAACCTTTACTCAAAATCAGTGCTCCAAGAAACTAATTTTGACAGGGAGTAGTTAAGGGGGAGTGGAGAGCAATAGAGCATCAGGGTGGGGGGATTTAGGAGAGGGACAGTAAGAGGAAGCAAAAGGACTCCCAGAAGTGGGGGACCTTGCAGACAACTGAGAACTGTGTATCTGATGGCACAGAACATCCTGCATGCAGAAAATCCAGAGAACGCCAGTGTCAACAGTGATTACTGCAGGAAAATACCCAGTTTTCCTCTCCTCTTTTCAGTTCCACTGGGAAGCAGTACCCTGTTTTAATATCATCCCATTTCTGCCACACATATCATCCTTCATGTCCTTTAAAACAGGTTCCTATCCCTGTTGAAGCCTACAGCCTTCCCACAGGGCCATTTTCAAATACCTGGAGCCCCACTCAATCAGGGCAGCACCCAGCTACACATATTTAGGGATTTAAATCTTTCCACATAAATCACTCCCTCTGGCTCCTTAATCATGCATGACAACTTGCAGTGACTGCATCTCGTGCTCTGATTTCCCTGAAAGGTCTTGCAAGCTAAGTAGGGTTAAGCTGAGTCAGTAACTTAGATGGAAGGCACAAGAACCGCACAGGAAATGCACAAAATGAGTCAACACACAGCACATATGTCTCTGAACCTTGGCTTCTCACCACCTGGAAAGGGGCTCCCCAGGTGGGAACAGAACCCTACTGTTTTCCAAATAAGGAGGCCAGTTCCCAAGCATCCCAGTGCTAGCCCCTCTTGTGGGATCTAGCAGTTAGATGAGGCATCCCAAAGGGTCTTTTCTGCTTTAGTATGCTCTGCGCTCGTGCTCCCAGCTTCTCTGAACAGGCAGATTGGTCCAATCAGAGCTAGAGCAGAACCAATCAAGTTGGAATGGCAGAAGGACTTTAAGTCGAACTAGGAAGAATTCTTGGACTTTATCAAGATTCCTGGGCCATAGATGCTGAGAAGAGGCAATGTTCCAGTCCTTTGTTATTTGGAATTTAATACTACCACAATTCCATGCTTCTTTATCTATTTAACAGGGCCTCTTGTGACAATCTCTGCTTCCTTTGGCTCTAATTGTGCAATTAAGATCCATGTAATTCTGCATATTTGCTTGATCTATCCATATAGGATGAGAGAGAGGAACCCAAGGGCCAATTCTTATAATAATAAGGCACATTCACCTGAGTGCTTAATCATGACAGACACTCTTCTAAGCATTTCACTCATAATAACTAATTTTAAACTTCATGACAACTCTACAAAGTAGGTGAGAAACTGAGGCAAAAAGAGATTAAGGAACTTACACAATGTCACACATATAGCAAGAGGAAATGCTGGGATTCAAACCCAGGTAGTCTGATTCCAGAGCCACTCTGCCATTCTGCCTAGACTCTTTGGCATTAGCCAGGTTTCCATCTCCTTAAGGGAATTGAGAGCATAATGAGAGCTAACACGAAATCAGTTTAAAAGAACAACAGAAAGACAATAGAAAATGATAATCTCCAAAGTGGAGGGTCAGCAATTGGCTCTTCCTAGAAACCTGGAAAAAACATTGGGCATTGATGATGATTTAGTGAGAAGCAGAGACCATAGATATTTATTATCTAGGGTCTAGCAGCCCACTTCATGGGGGTAGGGAGGACAATTGTTTAAAACCAAAGGGCACTGGGCAGAAAGTCACATCACTTACTAGAGAGCGGTTGAAGTGAGGACCATAGTTGTAAGCTAATTAGGAAGAAGAAAGTTGACAATGAAGGAAAACAGAGGGATCAAGGACCTGGGTTTCTCTCAACATGGATTATCACACTTAATTCCCCCAACTATATTAGGCTTCACAGCCATTTTTATTGGAGTCTTTAGGAAGTTAAGTAAATTGCCCCAAGTCATATAGCAGGTAAGTGGCAGTCCTTAAAAATGGGCCCAGGATCAGGCAGCCTGCCCCAGAGGCTGAGCTCCTGGTGGAGAGGACAGACATCCCAGGTCCAGGAAGCATCAGAAGTAAATGGGGAAGCCAGGCCTTGAAGCAATAGAGGGAGAGGGATTGTTGGGCACTAGATTACCATCAATCTAACAAAGAAAGATTGGAGTTTTTCTTCCCATGAGATAAGCGGGAAAGAGCAAAGATGGAGTATACACACAGAACATTCTAGCAAGGAAAGAGAGGCTAGCTCATGTTAAATCTGTCTCATTTTCTCAGTGAATTAGAGCAAAGGTCATATGCCAAGGTCTTTAACCCTGGAGGAATTCCTCTTAAGCTAGAGCTTAAGACCTGGCCATGTCTTAAGCAGCTGTTGTCTTAGACTCTTCTGCAGTGAATGCAGAGTAGCAAACCAGCTCTGGGGGCCCTTTCTGAGCTTTCATTGTCTTTATAGTGACACCATTCTCCCTGATTTTGTGATTTTCTCCAACAACATCCAAAAGTACAGGAATAGAAACAAAGGAAATGACTGGAGTCCTTTGTTCAGTATGAGAGGTCACTTACAAACCCCAGGATGTCCCAGTGTGTTTAAATTATCCAGTTTCTTCTAAAAAGGAAACGTTGGAGAGCTGATAATACATGCAGCAGGAACCCCAATGTGCAGTAAGTATGGATTGCAGGCACCAGCATCCAGCAGCTTGGGTTCTGCTCACATTGGTGCCTCTTGCTAGCCAGTGACCTTGGGTAGGTTACTCAACTTCTCTGCCTCAGTGTTTTATCTGTAAATGGGAATATTACTCGAACTAACTTTACAATGTCCCTGTAAGAATTAAATAAAACATACAAGACACATAACATAGTGTCTGAGACATAAGTGGTCAATAAATGTTAACTTTTATTAAGGCTTGAGCAAGAACTTGATACTTCCACTTGCTCAGTGTCTTCCCTGCTCAGCACTCACTATGAGGAGAATGACATCTCATGCATATACATGTCTGAACCAAGTCCTGTGAGAGACTAGACTCTCTCTGTCATCGGCAATGGCTTTAAATCATCCAACCGTGGTGACTAGTTCCTGTTTTCAAATATAAGCAAAGTCGTTTTGTAATGGACTATGCGTTTGCTCCCAGGGAAAGTAGCCAACTCTTCCTTAGTTAATGCCAATAAGACCTTGACCTTTCCTGTTTTTCATGCCAGGCTTTCTCTCATAAAGCAAACCCAGACCACAAGTCTAGCCAGAGAGTCGATATGAAATTAAAACTAGAATTTTAAAACATTGCCCAGCTCTTTATCAACAATTACAATTCTTTTTAAGCATTAGATTTTCCGTATGGGCCCCCAAAGAGTTGCAAAATAGAACAAGTATTGTTAATCCTTCTTCCAAATCTCTATAGTCTATTCAGCATCATTTCTTTTTATATTCTCCCAGGTGTAAGTAATACTTATTGCCTGGGGTTGGGTTCTTACTCTGCATAACAAAAAGATTTTCTCAAAAATGTGATTAGAGTACTAATGCCTTATACACTTAGATGTGTCAACTTCTTAAGAACTTCCTTTTCATGAAAAAAAAATTTTTTTCTAAAAAAAAGACTTTTTTTTCTAGGAAATAAAAACAGTAAAATTTAGAAGTACAAAGACTAAAAATGTTAGTAGCTTTCCTTTCTCTGGATTCTTATGGTTTTTGTTTTTGAGATCTTAGTCATTTATTTATTTCACATTTTATTCTCATTACATAGGGCTAGCTGAGGAGTCTTGCACCAGTGTGTAGATTATGTTAGTCTGTTATTTTCAGATAGAATTGAGATCCACATTCAGAATCTGGATCAGAATCAGAAGAGGGTAACCACTGCTGGTCAGGCCTGGGGGCTGCCAGGAAAAAGACAGGAAACAGGCATGGAGCTGGCCATGGAAGATCTGTGTTCCAGGACTCCCATGTGAGTACCTGCGAACCCTGGGTATAACTCATGGATGAAGGGGACCACAGTGGCCCCTCAAAGTTAGGGGATGGCACAGTCCTGGGACTGCAACTCAGGAGCTGGAAGGATGACCACGTCTGCACAGGGAAGACCTGAAAAGACATCCTTCCATCTGCATCCCAACATCCCATGTAGAGCCTTGAGCCTCTCCATCATGAGGACAGGGCCAAGGTTGGCTCCTTGGCCTCTGGTTGGCCTCATGGATAGTCCAGTGAAATTTCTACAAACTTGTCATCATCTGCAGATATTCTTGCCAGCTCCTCTTTATGCCCCTCTGCTTAAGATGCTGGCCAATCACTTTAGACTCTTTGTGATTTGTCTTCTCAACTCTTCAAATTAAAGAGATTTGTATTCTTAGAGGAAACTCTGGATTTCCTGGTCACTCCAATGGTTAATTGAGTGGTGTAATGGTTTTTCTGGTTTCTTGGTTTCTTTTTCCTTCTTTACTTCGTAAGAGTTTCTACTAATATTAGTCCGATGTCTCACTTTCCCCATTTTTATTCTTGAATTTTCTCCTAGGATTCTTTTCACTGCAGCTACAGGGCCTAAACCAGGGCTGGCAGAGGAAAATAGCACTTACTCTGCCCTCAGAATCCAGGAGAGTCAGGAGGTGCCCTGGTATGGAAATGTGTCTGCTCCTCTCTGCTTCTGGAGGACTCTCTGAATTCTTATGTTAACGTGTGTGCTCTTCCAAGCTCTGAATTCTTGTGTTAACATGTGTGCTCTTCCAGGCTAACTCCTTACACATGTTACTTTCTTCTTCCTCATGTGGGTAGGAATGTTTTTGCTAACAAGCTCACAAAATGAGACCAGTGTCTCAATGAAAACTTTTTGACTAATTGATTGACAGAAAATACTTTGGGTTTAATTGGTTCATACAGACCAGGAGACAGGTAGGTACTGAACAATGAAGCAGGCTTGGTATAAGAAAGTATGCAGTAGTAGAAACTGTAGTAATGTGAAAACCACATGCCCCATCTAAGACAGTAACTGGAACTCAGCTCTGGCTCATCCTCACCATGGAGTAATGTAAGCCCTATATTGCTAAGTGTTACAAATTTTAGGCAGGAGATATACATTATTTTGTTTCAAAATATTGTGGGGATACAGATGTTTTTGATTACATGAATTGTTATTGTTTTGCTTGAGTCAGAGCAATAAGTGTAAGTGCATTCTCCACCCAGCTTGCGCTCATTGTACCCATAAGGTAGGTCTTTGCCCATCCATCCAATTGATTTCTAGTGAGATTTACTTCCCTTTGTGCACATGTGTGCTCATCAAAATATAATTTTAATGTGAAATCTCCCAGCTTTCATATGCTGGCACCAATTACAAAAGTAAAAATTATAATATAATGTAAGCCCAATACAATACATCACGTGACAAGCCAGTTATCTTAGAGGAAACTTACAAAGAAATTATAAGGAGAAATTCAAACTCTCTTTTATCCATCTTTACATCAGACCTGCCCTTAAGCAGCTTGATGACTAGAGCTTGTAGTCCTATCTTCTATTGTCAGTCACAGCAAGATTCATCCCTGTGTCAGCAGAAAATGACTAAAATCATGCATGCACACAGCCCACTGAGCCCTCTGATGGCTTTGTACAAAACTGATGACAATTGGTAGAAATGGTGTCCAGGTTCAATGTTGTGACAAACCTTTGTAAAAGCCTATGATTTCATTTTTCTAGCATGGCACCTGCAAAGCTACCTAAAGAAACAGCATAAATAGTCAAGCATCCTGTTTCAGATATCAGCTGATTGTCTGCAGTGGCAGACACAGCCAGGGTCAGAAGGAATATTCAACTCTCCTCATCCCCGTCAGCTTCAAATTAGTTGGTACATACCAAAGGTTCCTACTTTCCCATGAAGCAGCAAAAACATGTCCCCAATACTCTTTTGAAGAACATTCAGCCAATAATAGGTTTTCATTCTTATCAGAGTTTACAAATTTTCCTTTGGTATAAAACCCTTGCTTTCATTCACCCTTTGGAGCCTAATTAAGTCTCAGTATTTTCTCTAAAATAAAATACTACTAGGCTCGGTGTGGTGCCTCATGCCTATAATCTTAGCACTCTGAGAGGCCAGGGCAGGTGGATTGCTTGAGCTCAGGGGCTTGAGACCAGCCAAAGCAAGAATAAGACCTTGTTTCTGCTAAAAAAAAAAAAAAAAGAAAAGAAAAAGAAAAATAGAAAAAAATAGCTGGGGGTTATAGCAGGTGCCTATAGTCCCAGCTTCTTGGGAGTCTGAGGGAAGAGGATCACTGGAGCCCAAGAGTTTGAGATTGCTATGAGCTATGATGATGCCAGGGCACTCTACCCAGGGTGACAGAGTGAAACTCTGTCTCAAAAATAAATACATTAATTAATTAATTAAAATAAAACACTACTGAATTTCCCTAAAGATGTGTCTCATGTCATATCAATCTTTCTATCCCCAGCATCTGGCACAATACTGTCACAGAATAGAAACTCTACAAATATTTATTTAATGAATGAATTAACGATGGAATGATTGAACTCAGTCCATGCCTCAAATGGTCTTGATTTATAGTCACACTGGAGGAAGAGGATCAAAAAGAAAGGAGGACAAAGATCAGCATCTTTAAATGCAGCATGCAGTGCTTTCTCTCTTTTCTTAAGATACTTTAGAGAATTACATGGTAATTTATCTAATCCACCCTGTCAGGAAGAATCTGAAGACACAATCTCTGCTTCCCTGCTAAGTCGTAGCATGTGCTGATTTGAGGTGGCTCCAGAAGTGAAGCTAAACAATTAATTGCACTATTAAACAAACACTTTATATTCCCTTGAAAATCTTTAACAAGAGCCATGGTGTCAGAGAGGAAAAGATGCTGAGGCATCAGAACCACAAAAGAGACATTAAATTTCTCTCTGCCTACAGCCCCGTGGCAGCTGTGTCTGCTCCCTGTCCCTGCCAAGTTCACAGTCTTTAACATGACACTGAGCTTGACAGAGAAATTGCAGGTACTTGACTATGTATCTGCATTGCAACAGATGTCAGCATCACGTTTAGAAAGAAATTGAATTACAGGTGGAAGGAGCTTGGGATTTGAGAGCATCTGTTATACGAATCTGGATTGGAGAGAATACATTTGAAAAATAAGTCTCCTCAACTTCCGAATGAACTAAAATTGTTCAGGATGCCCACTGCCATTCTTCTCTCTCCCTCCCTTCCTTACTGCCTTCTCTCTCTGCCTTTTATAAGGAGTGAAGAAAGGTTCAAGTTTTCTACACAATCAAGGTAAAAAAATATTCATAGAAAACATTTCAGAGAATAATGTGTCATCTGTGTCAATAGTAGAATGTCAATTAAAAATGTTAGAATGTTTGAAAGGTTCTTTTCATTTTAATTTATTTTTATTGTTGGGGAATCATTGAAGGTACAAAGAATCAGGTTACACTGCTTGCATTTAATAGATAAAGTCCCTCTTATAATTGTGTCCCACCCGCAAGAGGTGTATCACACACCGTGGCCCCCCACCTCCCTCCCTCCTTCCCTCTCTCCACTCCCCCATTCCCCCCACCACCACCATGCACTAGCATCAATTGTCCTTATATCAGATTTGAGTACATTGGATTCTTGCTTCTCCATTCTTGTGATGCTTTACTAAGGAGAATGTGTTTCAACTCCACCCAAGTTAATACAAAAGATGTAAAGTCTCCATCTTTTTTAGTGGCTGAATAGTATTCCTACACCACGGCTTGTTAATCCAGTCCTGGATTGGTGGGCATTTAGGTTGTTTCCACAATTTGGCAATTGTAAATTGAGCTGCAATAAACAGTCTAGTGAAAATGTCCTTATGATAAAAGTATTTTTTTCTTCTGGGCAGGTGCCCAGTAGTGGGATTGCAGAATCAAATGGGAGGTCTAGTTTGAGTTCTTTGAGGGTTCTCCCTACTTCCTTCCAAAAAGGTTGTATCAGTTTGGAGTCCCACCAGGAATGTGAAAGTGTTCCCCTCCCTCCACATCCACACCAGCATCTGCAGTTTTGAGGCTTTTTGATGTGGGCCATTCTCACTGGGGGTTAGGTGATATCTCAGAGTGGTGAAAAGTTCTTTTCAAATAATCCTAATATCCTTGCCCTCAGAAAAAGCAACATGTTACCTGGATAACCTTTATGCTTAGATAGCATGAAACACCTAGAACCCAAATGCGCTCATTTGCTGGCATCCATTTTGTTTTAGTTACTATGAGAAAGGACCATTCAATCCAGGTAGTTGTTATCAGTTCATTCAACAATGAAGTCACTGTTTGCGCCAAGAATTCTCAGAGGAGAGTTTATAGCTCTAAGTAAACTCATTCATGATACATATGACCCTTAAACTACACACGGGATGCAGGGCACACCTTCCTAGTTGTGTTCTGACCATGGCCCAACTCACACTTGACAGAACGAGTTACAGTGATGAGGAGCTCAGGCCACAAAGGAAATGCTGGAACGCTCACACTTGCTACACACAGGTCCAAACACCAGCTGCTAGACACTTCTGCCTTTTCAGTTACCTACAGTCTCATCTCCTTTTGTGAAAGACACATGATTTATAGATTCCAATTGGTGGGACAGGCATCATCTGCCACCTGTCAGTATCACCCTGGAGACCAGCTCATGCCTGGACCAGGACAACCATGCCCAAGTGCACGTAAGCTACAATAAGACTGTAGTGCAGCCTGCCCAGGCCCACCACCACCACCATTCTATTAACCCTTCAGTGTCCTCTAAGGACTGACTATGATCCAAGGTCTACATTGGCCTCAGCATAGTTGCCATACCAACTGGTGCCCAAAAATGGATGAAGGGAGATAGGAGCAAAGCGGAAGGCTCTACCCCCTAAAATGACAAGCAATTTAGAAGGATAAATTCTGCACCAAGAAGGCAAGATGGCCAACCAACTAGGGGTGGCTGTTTAAATATGGCTATGCAAAGAGCTTTTTAGATGACTTAATGGAGAGCTTTGGAAGCCAGAGCTGGGATCAATTATCCATAAAAATGAAATCTATACTTTCCTTTACAGGACTTCTGCAGAGCCTTCACCATAGCTCTGTGCTTCTCTAGCACTGCAGCCTACTGTGAGAGGAGTCCCCCCGTGTGAAGGAACTGGGAATTGGGATTGGTGGGGTGCGTCAGCTACGCTTTCCCTCCACCTTCTCTCTAATCATGATGAATGCCATGGTTTGGGCACATCTGGCTAAAGTCAGGAGTGTGAGGCAGCCACATCTGGAGTCTGATGTTATTTCGTCTCTAATTTAATAGCTGACTTCCCAGTCCTGAAGCTGACAAAGTACTTGAGTACAGAAAAATGAAAGGATAATCACTAAACTTTGCTGGCTTCCAAGCACTCACTCTCGCCACAGGGAAATTTATCTCCTATTCCTACTGAAGACACTGCTCAAGTGACACTCATAACTCAATAAGAATGCTCATAAGATTTTCCAAAGATTAACATTCTCACTGATATTCCTTTGACCTATGGTGTGGGTCAAATTCAGAAACTGTGGACATTTCCCTTTATGATATCAGCTCAAGGTCATCAGTTCATTGAGGAAAAAAAAATCCATTCCCATTTTCCAATTTCCCAATCCATTTTTATTTTCTTTGTCACCATTAACCTTATTGATCCTTTCACATCTTTGCACTGTCTCAAGATCATTGCTTTTTAAATTTTTATTTATTTCATTAGTTAGTGGGTTTTTTTATTTTTAATTTTTTAAACTTTTTTTCTTTGTGGTAGGCGCCTGTAGTCCCAGCTACTTGGGAGGCTGAGGCAAGAGAATCGCCTAAGCCCAAGAGCTGGAGGTCTCTGTGAGCTGTGACACCACAGCACTCTACTGAAGGTGACAAAGTGAGACTCTGTCTCTAAAAATAAATAAATAAAAATAAAAAGTTTTTTTTTATTTTTGATTAGAACATCCTCAAGAGGTTTTCGCTAAAATTTTTCTTCCAGCTGCTGCCATTAAACATAACATATAAACCCCTCATTTTAGGACCCTTGTTCTCAGCGTTTACAATTTAACATCATAATATTTGCACAAAGCTTGACTGGCCATACAAATTCATTGTAAGACTTGGGGCCTCTGTTTACTTATTCCTGGAATAGAATCGTTCACACTGATCTAATGTGACTTTATTAAAATATCAAACTTGGAAAACATAAACTAAAATGCTACATAACTTTTCCCTGAACAATGACCTTAAATAAATGAATTTAGCGGGTGTTTCCACGGGTGAAACCCAAGAGTTATTCAACACACCAGAGAGGGAAGCGATGACAAGCTGAACATTCTATGCCCCTTGGAAACCTCTAATGAGCTCCTGCCACGTGCAAATGGGGAGACCAAGTGCGAATGGGGTGAAAGTGAACTTGGAAACTCTCTCCGCCGGTGTTTGCCCGCCCTCTCGGAGGGAAAGCAGAAGCGGGTCCGCAGACAGAAGGTCCCACAGCAGAACCAAGGCCAGGCGGAGATGGGAGAGGCTTAAGTGTGGGGCCAGCTCTGAACAATCAGGCTCTAAAGCAGAACAGGGTGTCTGGCTATGTTTGCTCTAAATCCTGTCCCCAAGAGCCACAGGCACAGGGAACCTCCTTGTGCCAGTCCGTAGCTTGCAAAAGCGACCATCTGTCACAATTTACTATGTCCTTTCCGTCCTAAGAAACGCAGGCGAGTGTACTCTGGCAGGCCACCCCGGTAAAATACAAATGGAGTGGGTGAGCCCCGAGAAGGGCTTATTAGTCCCAGTTTCTCCGGCGAAGTCAGAGAGCCATGCGGCCATGCGGCAAGTTGTGCCTGCGGGTAGCGGGAGCCTCCCTCCCAGGAGGGGCCCTCCCATCCGGGCCGCGCTCCCCTCACACCGGACCGAGCCCCAAACGCCCGGGGACGACACGCCTCGCCCTGACCACGCCGACAGGCCTCTGGTCCCCTGGGGTCACTCCTCAGACACACCACCCACCCCCCCCACCGCAGCATTTTCAACAATCCACTTCCGACTGCCTTTTTATGACTTTACAACACAGTTTTTCCTCGAATTTTATGGCATTTCATTAAAGCCGCCAGAAGGTGATACTGCCCCTTTTCTAGGAGTGAAATAAATTCAAGTTTTATCGCTTCTGGAAATGCCCGAGCAGCTGTCAGGACATTTGATAGATTTTCTCAATTACAGGACTTGTGGAGCATTTTATACTTACATCTGCACCGAAGCCCAATATAGTAGCTGCTCGGCTCGCCTCTCTCTCCTTTATCTCATGCATCCTTTCCCTTTTTAATGACCAATTTGTTATTGTTTTCCTTATAATTCTCCTTGCCTCCTTTCTTTCCCCCTGCATATTCATTCTCTCTCTCTCTCTTTCTTTCTCTCTCTCTCTCTCTCTCTCTCTCTCACACACACACACACACACACACACATTTTTTTGTACAAATTTACATTCTCTGCAGAAGAGAAAAGAAAGAGGTAGAGGAAACTTACCAGGCTCTATAGAAGAAAAAAAATAGGTTAAATTTAAAAGCAAATCAATTTTTCCAGCGGGAATTTACTGTTAAAGTAAGGTACACTTTGCTACTTTGCACTTGCAGTATTTATTAATGTGACATGACATATGTTGAGGTTTTTCCTAATGGGATAGAGGCTTTGAATTGTGTGACTTTTTACACTAATAAGGCTGCTCATTGATGTTTCTCTTCATTATCAAAAATAGAGAATATCAACTTTCAGTGACAATTTCGTGGATTCTTTAGAACTGCTGAACCACGGTCCCAATGGATGCTAAACAAATTGAAAAGACTGATGTGCATCATAGACCATACCCATAGAATGCGCATACCGACTATGATCTGATAACATTTATTTCATTGGCTTTAAATAAATCAGCCTGTGAACAGAGCAGAAACCAAATGGGTGATCGAAATATCTTTGTTTACATTAGAAATGCTTGTCACTTAAGTAACATTTTTCAACTTTTGGAGTATTTTCTCGCACATTGCCAATTATAACTTCCCCAGCAATCCTGGAGGGTAAGTAAGATGCGTATTATTATCCTGATATTAGCGATGAGAAAACTGAGGCTTACAAAGGACCAGTGCTTTGTCCAAGGTCAAAAGCAGTCTTAATTCCACTCCAGCTCTTCTAACTCCAATTCTAACATTTCCCCCTTAATTGTTGATTCCTAACAGGAATTCCTGACACTCTCAACAAGAAACAGCTAACAGCTAACTTCCTCAATTCCTGTATAGAACACCCTACCAATACCTCACTGGTACATGTGACTTTAGAGTCTTCAAAATGTGCTCATATCAGTTCCTACAATTTCCCCTCAGTCATTCTATATATAATTACTTCATTTAATTTCTTTATAGCTCAAATTATACTCTGAAATTCCTTATTTTTTTTCACCCATTCATTATCTTTTCAGTTATCTAATGGTGTGAACAAAAACTTAGTGGTTTAAAAAAGAACAACACTATCATTTCTCATAAGTCTGTGGCTTGCCTAAGCTCAATTGGGTGGTTTTTCTGCCCCACCTGGTGTAGCTGAGTTCACCCAGGTGGTGGCATTGAGCTGTGAACTTGGTTGGAGATTGAACATTCAAGATAGACTCTCATTCTCCAAGCACTTCCTCCATGATGTCTTTCAACATTCAGTTATCAAGTCTGAGGTCTTTTATGGCACAGCAACTGGCTTCCAAAAAGCATTCCAAAAGCTAACCCCCCAATATTAATGAGAGCACTTTTCAAGCTTCTGCTTGCATCACCTCTACTAAATGTCTCATTGGCTGAAGGAAACCACATGGCCAAATCCAGAATCAGTATAGGAGAGGACAACCCAAGAGGGTCAGCATCATGGGGCATGTGTGCCAAGAACGTTACCATATGCTCCAGTGTTCAGAGAGGGAACCTTCAAGGTCAACTCTATGCCAGTGAAAACTTTGTCTTGTTTAATGCTATAACCCTAGCACTAAAAGAGTTCCTGGCAAATAATAAAAGCCCAATAAAACCCTATGAATTAGGACAGATTTTATTAACTCATCGCCTCTTAGTAAAACAAACTTTTATCAAAGTCTAACCACTCTCAGGGTTAGGTGAACCTTGGGAAAGGTAAACCCAGTCTTTACCTTTCTTAAAGGGTACCAAATCGCCTGCACTCTAACACAATGGATTTGTTCTGCCTCACTCTGAAATTCCATGTAAATGGAATCCATACAGTATATACTCTTTGTGTCTGGCTTTTCTTGTCACCAGTGTGTTAGTGAGGCTAATCTGTGCTGCTATGTGAAGCTATCATTTTTCATTCTCGTTACTGTATGGCATCCCATGATATGAATACATCACCACGTATTAATCCATCCTGCTATTGGTAAATATTTGATTTGTTTCCAAGTTGGAGCTATTATGAACAGTGTTGTTATGAACATTTATGTTCATGATTTGGGATGAAAGTATAAATTCCCCTTAGGTATATCACCAGTAAGTGGAATGGTTGAATCGAGATAAGGATGTACACAGCTTTTAAAAGATGCTCCCAAACAGTTTAGCAAAGCTGTGGTGTAATGTACACCCCAGCAACATTCAAGTGTTCATGTGACTACACAACTTCATTCTTTCAGCTTTCTAGTAGTGGGTAGAGATGTTACATTGTGCTTTTAATTTGCTTATCCCTGATCATTAATAAAGGTGGTTTCTTAACTCACTATAGCTGCTATAACAAATCACACACTTATGATTTAAGGCAACATAAATTTATTCTATCACAGTTCTGGAGACCGGAAATACAAAAACAAGGTGTTAGCAAGACTACACCCCCTATGGGGGCTTAATGGCAGAATTTATTCCTTGACTCTTCTAGTTTCTGGTGGCCATTGACATTCCTTTAGCCAAAACAAACTTGAGGAACAATAAAAAGTGGAAGATTCACACTTCCCAATTTCAAAATCTATTACTAAGCTACAAAAACTAGACAATGTGACACTAGCATAAGGATAGATAAGAATAAAATTTAGAGTCCAGAAATAAACCTATGTATCTTAATCAACTCCCCTGCTCAACAAGGAAGCCTAAGTCATTCAATGTGAAGAGAATAGTCTTTTCAACAAGAAAGACAACTGGATAGCCATGTGCAAAAGAACCCCACAGCTCATAAAACTCTTGGAAGAAAACATAAGCTTAAATCTTTATGACCTAGGATTGGGCAATGGCTTCTAGATGTGACACTAAAAGCCAGAAAACAAAGGAAAAATAGAGGCCAGGGGCAATGGCTCATGCCTGTGAACCTGGCACTCTGGAAGACTGAGGCAGGAGGATCTCTTGAGCTCAGGTGTTAAGAGACCTGAGCCTGAGCAAGAATGAGACCCTGTCTCTACTAAAATAGAAAAATTAGTTGGGCATTGTGGCAGGTGCCTGTAGTCCCAGCTACCCAGGAGGCTGAGGCAGGAGAATCATTTGAACCCAGGAGTTTGAGGTGCCATGGCACTCTACTCAGGGTGACAGAGTGAGAGTCTGTTGAAAGAAAAGAAAGAGAAAGAAAAAATTACTTCATCAAAATGTTTAAAATTTATGCTGCAAAAACCACCCAGAAACTTAAAGACAGTCCCCAGAATGGGAGAAAATATTGTCAAACCATAAATCAGATAGGGGACTTGTATCTAGAATATATAGAACATTTATATGACTCAATAATAAAAAGATATATACCCTGATTTAGAAACAATCAAAAGATTTAAATAGAGATTTCTCAAAAGATGGCATACAAATGGCTGATAAATATATGAAAAAGTACCCAGTCAAGGAGGTGCAAATCAAAAGTACAGTGAGATGCCACTTGATACCCACTACAATCTGCAGAATAAAAAGATACATAATAACAACCACTGCCCATGTTATGGAGAAATTAGAAGCCCCATACACCGCTCACAGAACATAAAATGCTGTAGTGGCTTTGAAAAAGAGTCCAGCGATTTCTCAAAGTTTAGACATAGAGTTGCCACATGACCCAACATTTCAGTCCTAAGTGTGTACCCAAGAGAAAAGAAAACCTACATCCAAACACAACCTACGTGTAAATGCGCATAGCTGCATTATGCCTAACAGCCAAAAAGGGAGAACAACTCTGTCATTCATCAACCAATGGCTAGAGAAAATGTGGTATATACATACCAGGGAAATATTATTCCTCCATAAAATGGAATGCCACAACATAGCTGAACCTTGAAAACATTATGCTAAGTGAAAGAAATCCGTTACAAAAGACCACATACTGTATGATTCTACATACATTAAATATCCAGAGCAGACAAATCCAGAGAGACAGAAGGTAGATTAGTAGCTGCCTGAGGCTGAGGAGATGATGGGGGAAATAGGAAGTGACTGCTAACAATAAGTATGGGGTTTCTTGTTGGGGTGATGAAAATATTCTAGAATTGACAGTGGTGATGATTGCACCACTCGTAAACATAGTATAAACATTTAATTGTATATCTTAAAGAGATTAATTATAAAGTATGTGAATTATAGTTGATGAAGCTGTTATGTATGTAAAAAAACTTTTTGGTTTTTTAATGTAACTGGACTTCCTCACTCTGTTCATTTAGGAATAGTCTCTCCTTAATTTCAGCCCATGTCATTATCTTTTAATGAACCAGAAAGCATTTTATATATTTGAAAAATCCTCAAGGCATTACTCTGGGCAGCTGATATAGTTCAGATAATATCAATGTTATCATCAGAAAGAGTCTGTGGTCTGATAACAGAAACCCACCTGGACTCAGAGGCTTTGATAGTTAATAGCTGGGTACTTAGTGCAAGTTACTTAACTTCTCTGAAACTTCATTTAAAATGATAATAATAAAGATTAAAATTCCTCATCTAAAAGTTAAGCATTAAATGAATTCCATGAAAGTGCTCGCCACATGAATGTATTCAATGAATAAAGTACATTGTACTTTTCACAAATGTGACTTATCTCTGCCTCTGCAGTTTAAATTACCAGTTACCTGTAACTGTCTTTCCATGTCTCCCTTCCTATACAGAGCTCAGGGATTAGAGCTCAGAAATTACTTATTTTTATTTTTCTGGTGCCTGCTGGAGAGCCTGGGACATAATATGCATTCATTCGATAAATGTTAACCAAAGGCTTGCTGTTTCAAAGTACTCTGAAAACTTCTTAATCCATTTACTTGAAAGCAACCAGTATGTACATCAAAATTTAATCTTTTTTATTTGCTTGTTTTAAACAATTTTATTAGGAAATTTTTTGCTGGCTTTCCTCTAGTTATGTGATTCTGTAAGTTATTAAACATCACATCTGCACTTCTTTACAAAATGTGGTATAATTTAGATCTTTTGCTAATTCAGTTCTTTCCCCAAATTAATCTGAACTAGTGAAGCTTCACTGTGCTAAACATGTATTTGTGTTTTCAGTTTTGGTTTTCAACATGCATATTCTTAGATCCAAGCTTCTCATCCCTGATAAATTCTCCACTGGATTGGGCACGATGATTCAAGAAATTTTGTGAGCAGAAAGTAAATTTAATAGATCATCGGTTACGTTTGCTTTAATACTAAGGTCAGCACTTATTTTAAGAGGTGGGTACACGGGTGTTTATTAGAGTATCTTTGCTATTTCCTGCACATTTTTTAACTGTTCAGAAGTAAAAGAGGAGAAAGAACCATTAGAAAGTTGCCAATTTCCAATGGTAAGTAAGGTGAAAAGTTGTCCTAGACTCACAACTAGGATGGTGGCACAGTAGACAGAAAAACCAAGGACAGGTAGGTCAAATGCGCAGAAAGGAAGTCAGTGAAAGAAATGGATGACAAGTCTGGCACCATACAAGCCAGTACTGAGTTTGTTTTTCTAACTACTCATAATGAGTTGGTGGCATTTTTCTTTTTTTTTTTTGCAGTTTTTGGCCAGGGCTGGGTTTGAACCCGCCACCTCCGACATATGGGGCCAGCGCCTTACTCCTTTGAGCCACAGGCACCACAATTGGTGGCATTTTTCATTTGGAGATCGGGGATTTTAGGTTTGTTTGTTTGTTAGTGTTTAGTTTGTTTTTATGTCCATGAAATACCCAGAAATCACCCAATCCATAATTTTATATACATTCTCTTAAATGACAGACTTACTCATAGATAATGAACTACCTATATCAGGTTAGAATCCAATTCTTGAATAACCTTATTTATATCTGTGTCTTCTTGAACTTCTCTGACAATGACTCCTAAATTTTTTAGGGTATTGAGGGGACAAAAAGATAGTCATTTCTATAATACCCAAGGCAACAATAATCTGAGAGAGAAAAAAAAAGGCCCTTCCTGACAGTAATTAGCTTTCTTCTGCACATGAGATTGTGTTCCTCTTGGCTTGGCGGGCAAAGTTTGCCCTTGTTCATAAATTTTATCCTGCCCACAGACTAATCTAACTATGGTAAATAATTTTCTCAATTCACAATTCTGCTTTCCCAAACCTGCTCATTATTTTCTACATTTCTGCAATAAGCACTACAAAATATCATGTTACATTACCAATTCAACATCTCTGTGAATGATGCATCTCTAAGTCAATTCCTCACCCACCCTGCATCCAAAGTGCTGTAACTCTTAGTCTTTGACACTATAAAATCTCTATTCAATAAAGAGTAGTTAATTTTTGATCAGGGAAGTGGGGGTTGTAATATTTTTATAACACTGGCAATATTGCAAAAAACGGAGAAGCCATATTTTATTTGTCAGTGTGGGATGGTGGAAAGACCATCAGAATAGGAGTCAGAACACCAAGAGACCTGTTCGTTCTGTGACCTTGGGCAGAAGTCTCTATCTTTGTAAGCTTGAGGTTCACCGTCTATAAAAAATATGGCCCATCTTCCAAGGTTATTTGGGAGGCTCAAATAAAAGAAGTAACAGTATTTATAAATGGTAAAGAGCTACAGACATGGAATATTAGTATTTTAAAATATTAAAAGGCCCAGTGTCTATCCACAGGCACGTGGCCAGACATTCCTAAAGGAAATGCCCAAAATGCAACTACTGAGTATGCCACCTACCCATTCACTCTTTGTTCCCAAGTAAATCCTCCTGCTATATCCTTATGTCTTGTGTGGGGTTTATTGTGGTGATTGTTTGTGTGTGTGTGTGTGTGTGTGGGTTTTTTTCTGCTGTCTGAATTATACTGATTTTGTAGCTTTCCTCCGTAAGGACAAGTGAAAATTTTCATAGGCAGAAATTCATCTCCATACATGCTATCATTCCATCATTTCCTGCACTAAGGGAGACAGCCTACAGAACCTTAAACCTTTTTTTAAAGACCTCAGTGATATATGAACATTCATTTCCAAACGCTCCCACTAGAGTCATTCTAATCCTGGGAACTCTAGGGACTGTTTGCACGCGGTCTATATGAAGTCATTTCTCAGGCACTTCTCCTGAATGTCATGTAGCCAACAGGCTGAATCAACCACATGCAGTAATGAAAACATCCTGTATTTATAGGAGTATTTCTCCAAGGAACATCCTTCAGCAGGAATGCCTGAAAGAGTTCTAAGAATTGAAGAACATATTTCAGGCATGTCTAACCTGTCTCCGAACCCCTATAAAAATGGTCAGGATACCAAATTGTGCCTTTCCCCGCCTTGTGCTGTAAAATGAAATGGGAGAGTTGTTTGGCTTTATGGCTCTCCATGTCATTGTGTCTTTTTGCTATTACATGGACGTAAAAAAATAAATAAATAAAAATAAGCTATATGAAGCATTAGGCCATGTCACCACCTCACCAAGCAGCTAAATAACTTCAACTGTGAATTTTGTTTTATCTTAGGGAATCCTTTTAAACATCAGTCTGTACAAAATAATCTACAGGCATATAATTTTTAGATTTCTCTCCCCCTCTCTCTCTCACACACACACACATATAGCTCTTAGTAACCAGAAATGCTGGAAGAAGAAAAAAAATAGGGAGGATTTGTAGCAAACCAAAGTTTGCATTTTTTCTTCTTTAAAGTGAAAGGGATTTGGACTAGATTAGCTTTGAGATTCCTGTATTACTTAAATTCTTGAACTATATAAATAAATAGCATACTGGGCAGTTAATTATTTCATAATTGAAGGTAAAATATATATTTTTCAAAAGCTTTTCCATGGGTAGCTTTTATTCAAGTGACATAAGAGCAGAAAAGTTCCCAGGATTTCTGGGACATTGAGTTATTGATTGCTCCCTTGGTCATGGTGGGGGGGAGAAAGAAGGACCTCCCTCAGAGAAAGGTGCTCCCATGCCAGTATTGACAGACAAAAGATCAAACATCACTTAGAGATTGACGAAAGTATATCCAATTCACTGATCAAGAAGCTTTGCCTAGGGGTTGGTTCTGACCCAAATGATGAGATTTTCAATCACTCTCTTTGCTACGCTAACCAGATTTGAAAACTTGCTCACAACTCTGGATGGTGTGGATGCTGAAAACATAAGTTAAAGTGGTGAGGGGAGAGGAGGTAAACAGTGTCCCCTGGTCTCTATCTAATGCCTGAAGACTGACCAGAGCCATGATGTCCCGAGCATCTACAGTGCAGCAGGTACTGGAGAGGTGGATGCCCTCCACTGCCTTTTTACAGTATGGCAGAAAATGGTTCTCTGTTCTCTCCAAGCTCTTTGTCCCTTCCCATCTTCACCCAGGAGACGATTTCAGCATAGTCATTCAAGGTGATATCTTAAGAAGCAGTCCGTATGAGCGAAAGTCTGTCCTCTGGATGTTCTTCTCTGAGGAACCTGACACGCCTATACCATTGAGGACCCATCAGTGACCCACCCTCATCATTTTCTAAAGATGGAAACAGGAGCAACCATCTTCACCAAACATGGCCGATACTACTGCCAGGAAATGGAGCTAGGCCATAGCAGGGGAACAGAGAGAGAAAAAAATGAAAGATCAGGAAAAAAATAAGTCTGCTTGGAAACTTATCAAAAGCCAACATAGTAAGTTCCAAAAGGCAACCCAATGATGAAGCTTTGCACCCCACTCTGGACTGTGTGTGCAGCCACAATCAGCTTAGAATGAGTTCTTCTAAGCCATGTTTCTCAGTTGCAGGGTTATCTGAGCCTTACCACAACCTACAAGGTCCAAAAGAAGAAATTAAAGCCCAGAGAAGTTAGGGAATTGACCCAAGAACACAGATAATGAGCAACAGAGCCAAGATTGCAGCCCAGGGCTGCCTGACTCCACACAACACACCTTCTCACGGGTGACAGCCCTCCTGCCATGTTTCCTCTACCTCGCTAATGCATACAGGTTGCACAAAAATTCAATATTCATCACTCTCTTTGAGCAGTTATTTCTGTTGGTGGTATGTTTATTCACCTATTTCTAGGTGCCCTCAAAATACTTGAAATAACTTCCTCCGCTATTCATTCCACATTTATTCAACACATAGCTTCTGAGTTCCTAAGCCAAGCTGGGCATTGTGATGAGTACTTAAGGAAAGTCACAGTCCACTGGAAGAGATCACATTAAAATGAGAATAAGTGCTTGGTTTCCCATGGTACAGTAAGGCGTAACTGGGAGATTAGAGCTGCTTATTGAGCTGCAATCCAAAACCACGTTATTGGGCTATAATTTTCCATTTGATTGACAAGAAAGGACTGAGCAACTGGCCCAAGGTCAGGCAGCTAGTCAGCAGCAGTTCATTTCACTTCTTTTATTGTCTCTGACATACCATGTTTTCATGATTCACCCCCTCTTAATAGCCTTATGTAATGTTCAAAACATATTTTATGTGTTAAAGACATTTTTAAAATTTAAAGCCAAAGAAGCAAAAGCATCAAAAGCTAACATTGGGCATTTCAGCTGCTGGCTTTAAGGACAGCAGAATGCCTACAAGGCTTGGCATCCCCCCAAGCATATTTCCAGGCTATGGAAGCAGTTAATTCTGCCCTAAATGCATGCTGTGTCCTCATCTCCTCAGTAGCCCTCTGTCCAAGCTAAGACCTAATTGGTTTGGGTTGGGTAATTCATAGCACCTCATTAGGGCATCAAAACACATACTAGGCTCTCTAGTAATTTTCTCCCCTGAAAGAATGTTGATTGGCTCCCTCATTGGGAAAGGAATTAGCTAAAGGACTCTTGGTTTTGTACAAAGAGATTAAATCCACAATGGATAATTTCAAAGTGCATTGTACAATCAGATTTCTTTGAACCTATCAATCATATTTCTCTTCTCTTGCTAAAACTTCTCGCACATTTACCTAACAGCAAAGTGACTATTAGTTACCTTGCAGAAATTATGTAAACTCTAACTGTTTCAAAGTTTTTCCTGTTCGGTTTCTCAGTTTTCTTTCATCTGAGATGAACTTTGTTAATGCACTGATAGGAAAACCATCAAAAGATAGCTTTTCTGCTGACACTGATTAGTAAATACCCTGCATCCACTCTTGCTAGAGCCAGCTTGGCTAGCACTGCCCATATTTACTACCCTCTATACATCATAAGGTGTTAACCGTGAATACCTATAATCCTCTGCTTACATTTTCTGCCTGCAAGAGACAGGTCAGCCCTATTGCAGGGCAAGCAAGAAATCCTAGGATGTTGATGCCCCTGGATGCAGCCCTCCACCAATGACAGATGGGATTTGGTAGGTAAATACCCCCAATTTCCCCACCTCTCAGTTGGAGTAACTCTGGGGTATGTTCTCTGCTCATTCCTAGAGCTCCTAGGCAGAATAAGCTCTAGGTGGCTAGAGTTATGACTAGCTCAACAATGCAAACTTCAATGGCTTCTTTTCCTGGCCTGTCTTACTACCACATCCCCAGCATTTCTTGGGGTCACCTCACAAATAGACTATTATGTTTCCATTTGATTTATTGTGCCAGGGTCTGCTTCTGAGGTACTTAAAGGAAAACATTCATCATGGTCCAGTCAGTCTTTGGATTTCACCACCTGACCTTGAACTCTTGAGGTCATTGAGACAGCCATCCTGAAGCAGTCAGAGGGGTGAAGGCTGAGTTGCTCAGTTGACACTGTCTTCACCCTGTGATCCAGATATCCTGATGCATCTGGAGGTTAATGTTGTCATAGGTTCAAAGAACTACCTGGGAAATAAAGTACTGTAACAGATGAATTGAGATCTGCCAACTTGGTTCAAGGACCTTAGAACAGCACTGTTGGGAGGAGAGGAAGAAGGCTGGGACAGTTTTGAGAAGCACCTTAATATACATATCATTTACATTCTCTTCCTCAAAATATCCCCAGCCCACACTCATGGTCTCCTGAAGGCCCTCTAGTGGAAAATGTGGGAGTGAGGGGGAGCAGGGCAGTGAAAAAGAGGGAACAAATGAAATCAGAAGAAACAAAATGGGTGCCTTTCCTACAGTAGCTGGAAAAGGTCAAAAGAGACCCCCTATTTTTACCCTCAGATTGAGGAAAAACAATCTGATTTCACAGTCAATTTCACAGCATCCCATAAATTTAACTTCCTTTATAGTAGCCTGTCTTGGTGCAACCAAGATACTCAGTTCCTAAAAACCTGTGAACTATTTTCTCAAAATAATATTCTGAGACTTCCCTACTGGAAAACAAAATAAAGCCTTTTCCTTCTCTCCAATCATTAGGCATATTACTACTGACGGCCGTGAGGGGGCTGGCCTGCTGGCTTTCTTTCTTATCATTTACTTTCTTATAAATCTGAGATGACCCCTATATCAGCATGAACAAAATTGTGAATGGGACCTACTCGTGCGATTATGGACTCTGAATCCTCCAGGAGTGCCCCATAATGCCCCTGTCAGTTGATTTTGCCTTGGGGCATCTAATTTAACTGACAAATCTGAGGAATCACATAGAGGCAGCCACCTCCCCAGTGACTTCACAGATGGGAGCCCTGCAGTGAATAAGTTATTCCAGCAAGTCTGACATTACCTTATGTTGAACATTCTCTGACATGTCTGTTCATTTCTTAGTGGCATAAAACAACTCACTGTTATTAGGCATGAGTCTCTCTTGACTTGATAAATACCATGGCCCCATTTCTGGCTGTTTTAATGGATGTCCTAAAGGCATCTGAACATGGCATTTTACATTTAGCAGAAGCTGATCAACAACAATTTTTTCTAATTAGCCTTGGAAGCTTCAGCCTTAAATGCACAGGGTCAAATATTCCAACAAGTGAAGGATATCCAACTGTATGGACAAATGCACTTCGGAGAGTGAATGGAGGTAGGGAGGGCTTTCATACTGCCTGAGCACATGTGGGCACATTTTACAAAATCAACTTAGCTGCAAATTTAACCAGAAATCAAATCATGTCTTGGCATTATGCCTAGCAGGCATTATATAGTTGTTAGTTTCAATCACAAGAACAATTACTTCAAGTTATAGTGCAGGCCAGTTTTAAAAGACCTCAGGCCAGCAAAGATGTCCTGGGATGCTGCTAGCTGCAAACATCAGTAGATGAAAGAAGTGTAATACTTCATTCTTTCAGCTTTTATTAATATTTGTCCATCAACTGACAACAGGCACAGAGCCCTGGCACTACACCAAACACCATGTGTACGGTGCCGAGAGAGCACAAATGAATGGGGAAGACATGACCCACAGGTTCAAAATACTCGAAGTCTACATGGAGAGTCAGATGGTACTGAATAAGCACACCCCAAACTGGGAAGAAAACACAGAACTCTATAAAAAGATGAGGTAATGAATGCAAAGCTCTTAGTTCCATGCCAACAAGGCCCACGTTAAACACAAAATAAGGAGTAAATATTATTATTTTATTAGAAAGTTTCAATGTATAATTACATAAATAATGACAGGGAACAAACTCAGTTTGGAGGGGAATGAGTTTTAAGTCAGACAATGAAGACTTCAAGAGTCAGGTTAGAGCAGCAAAGAAGACAGGGTTCATCCCCATCAGAGTGAGCTGCTTAAGCCACACACAGTGGCAAAAGTGGATTGATTTCATGCAAGGACATCTGGTCTGGTTAGCCCTGAGCAAACACTCCATCTAGGAAAAGGTAAAAGGTTATCAGCATGAGAAGATGGACATTCAGTTTAGTGGCTAGGCAGACTTCAGATTTAATAGAGTCATCAAATTAGGATCTGTGATACTATAATCTCTCTAGGCAGGCCAGCTACATAATTTGCAAAACCCCTAAAGCAAAACAAAAGGGTGTTTCCCCTTGTCTAAAAATTATTAAGAATTTCATGGCAATGACAAGAAAGCATTAAATCAAGCACAATAACTCTTCTGAGCACAGGGCCCTATGGCTCTGCCCAAGTTATGTGCCCATAAAACCAGTCCTGTCTTTCATGGTACAATGGTGAATATGTTTCTTGAGGACTGTGATTCTAGCATCTACACAGGAGATGCATTGCAGAAGGAAAATATTTGAAATAAAGAGATCTACAACATTAACTTTTTAATGTAATTTGCCAAGAGACATTGCAGAGAAAAATCTGGGAGAAGTTGACAGTGGATAAGATATATGACATAAAGGAGAAAGATTTTAAATGACCTCAAGTTAAGCAGGAGGATTTTTTGAAAAAGGGAAAATACAATAAGAATTCTTTTAACCCTATGGGAACATAACTGTGAAAGAATGGGGCAAAATAAAAAAAGCAAAACCATCAGTAGCCTCTGTAACATGTGCTGAGTAATATCCCAGCATGTGCAGGATAATACTACCAAAGTGAAGCTCCAGAGTTCAAAGATTTTTGTCAGCTTTGTTCATTTCCATACACCAGGACCCCAAAGAGTGCCTAGCATATAGTAGTCACTAAGTAAATAAATAATGGATGAACAAGTGAATGAACTTGGATGAGTAGACTCTAAGAGACTGGGATTCTATACCCATAAATTGAACTCTTTTATGCTCACCTAGAATTACTTTCCCAAACTGTTAGTGCCATTTATATTTGTTATTGTAATCATGTGATATAGCTAATTATGGAAACTAATGAAATGTGCATGTGAAGAGAGTTAATTTCACAAAAACTTGGAAAGACTCAATAAAGGTAAATCACTGGGGAAAATGCTGTTCAATTAGACATAGAAAATTTAACTGTGAAAGAAAAATAATAAAATATAAATAGATAAAATTCTAGAAGTGGGCAAAATAAATAAAATTCTAGAAGTGGGCAAAGAAAAAGATGCAGGAAACTTTGTTAGAACTATTTAGGTTACAAGTGACAGATGCCAGCTGGGGTCATGTGCCCATCCCCAGGCCAAGTGTAGTTACCAGAAGGGTGGTGCACAAACTCTGGGTGTCTGGGTGGAAGAGTCACCAAATTCACATAGAGTAGGAGCTTGGATACTCCAGGAAAGAGAGGGGCTGTTAACAGAAGGGGGTAAAAAAATGCTTACTCATCAAAAGAGACTCCATTACATTAGGTCCAATCCTAGTAGGAAACGAGCCATGGGGTGAGGGGTCATAAGGAATGGGAGGAGGAGTAGACAAGTTCATGGTGAACTCAGGTTTTGTTGTTTTGTTTTGTTTTTTGAGATAGAGTCTCACTCTGTTGCCCTGGGTAGAGTGTCATGGCATCATAGCTCACAGTAACCTCAAACTCTTGGGCTCAAGTGATCCTCTTGCCTCAGCCTCCCAAGTAGCTGGGACTATAGGCGCCTTCCATGACACCCAGCTAGTTTTTTCTATTTTTAGTAGGTCTCACTCTTGCTCAGGCTGAGCTCAAGTGATCCACTTGCCTCAGCCTCCCAGAGTACTAGGATTAGAGGCATGAGCCACTGTACCCAGCCTTTGAGCTCATTTTTAAACCCTTTTAAGTCTTGGTGTCAGATCATCTTCAGTTTTGATGCCTTTAGAGCTACTGGAAATGGATTATTAGAGAAGTAATGAGATTTGCAAGTCATCAGCATTGACTGCTAACTGAAGGGGGTCTGTTAGGATTCTGTGTCTAGGACAAAAACCCACTTCAAGTTAGTTTAAAGGAAGAAACTAAAAAAGTCTATGGTAAAATCCAGGGACTTAGCCGAATCTAGATGCTTAAACAATGGTGTCAAGGATATGTTTTGTCTCATTTTCTCAGCTCTGCTTTGTCTGGGAGTGTGACATCACTCCCAGATAGGCTGTGCCTGTATAAATGGCAACAGGACCACCATCATGATCTGAGCCTCCATCACACCGGGTTAGCAATGCCAGTGGGAAGAGAGTATTGCCTTTGCAACAGTAGCAGAAAACGTCCCAGTACACTTTGAAGTGTTTTTTGTTTGTCCGCTTTGTATGGTTTGATTTGGTTTGGTTTGGTTTGGATTTTCATGGCCACATCTGTGTACCAATTCCTAGGAGAAGAGAAAAAAAAAATACAGTATAGAGATGGGCCAACCCTGGATCATATGCCCTACCTTGGAGCCAAGAGGGGCCAGGAGTGACTGAAATAAAGTCAGGGAAAAGTGGAGGAATGATTCCTCCCCTAAATGGTCAGTGTGTTATCACCATAAGAAAGACACTAAGTGAGCAGAAACAGCACAACTGCATTACCCAACTCGATTTCCCTACAACTCTGAAAGGAGCTCTTACACAGTGTAAATAACACTAACAAATGATAGACAGCGCTAAGAACACAGGCCTGAGCAGCAGCCAGCAAAAGTTTATCAAATGCAGGGGAGTGATTGAGCATAAAAAACTGACCTCAGAGAAAAGCCCTCCTCTCTTTCCTCCTTTTGAGTCTATCAGTTTCCACCCAGTATGTTGACAGGGTAACCCGTACCTTCCACTTGATGACTGCTCACTTTCTCACCCAAATTGGATTTACACATCCCCCCACTTTGTCATAACAACAGGAGCTGTGGCTCAGTGTCCCAGACCCCTGTTTGACACCTGTGCAGTTCTTCCCTGATGAAATCCTAATGCATTTGGTTTTCCTCCAAATGTGTGCAAAACATATTATGCTCCTTTGATCAAAATTATGCAAAGAACCAGATGTTTATTTTTCATTATATCTTACAGGTAACAGTTGGTGTTTGAATGACCTACTTGGTGTTTCGCTGTCCTTGTCCCTTGAATTCTGGTTGGGGGAGGCTGGGGGGACACAGGCACAGCTGTGGTTTCTTTTTTCACTCGTATTATTTTCTTAGATTGAACTTGAACATACTAATAGAGCTTTTAGATATTCTACTGCTACTCCAACAAGTTACCACAAATGTGAAGACTTAGAACAACACTTATTTATTATCTTGTAGTGTCCGAGGGTCAGAAGTGTGGGCAGAGATTGGCTCAGTTTGTTCCTCTGCCTTAGGCCCCATAAGAGCAAACCAAGGTGTTGACAGAGCTGCATTCTTTTTGTGGAGGCTCTAGAGAAGAGCCTCAGAAAGAGGCTTTTTGAAGTTGTTGGCAAAATTGAGTTCTTGCAGTTGTAGGATTGAGTTCTCTGTTTGCTTTTGCTGGCTGTCAGCAGTGGGTTGCCCTTAATTCCCCAAAACCTCTCTTTAGTCTTTGCCAGTGGCTCCCTGTGTCTCAGAACAAGCAACAGCTCTTCAAACCCTTCTCAGTCTTAGACTCTCTCTGATTCTCTCTCCTGCCTCCTACTGCACTGTGTCTAACCAGGAAAAACGCTCTGCTTTGAAGGGCTTGTGTGAGGAGATTGGGCCCAACTGGGTAATCCACATCCATAAACTTAATTATATCTGTAAAGTCCATATGCAAAGTGACATAGTCATGGGTTCTAGGGTTTGGGGCCTGGACATCACATCTCTGGGGACCATGACGCCTATCCCATATAGTATCAATTTTCCTCCTCATCACTCTCTCTGCTCCAAAGCAATTCATATTTTTCATGACAAAAGACTACTGAATTTGGGGATTCCATTATCTGCTCATTAGAACAATATATTCAGTGGTAGAGTAAGGACATTTCACTGGGTTTTTCTGGAGTTTCCATGAATCATCTTCCCAAAGCAATTTTTATTCTATGCTTACCAAGTAACATTCCAGGTAACTGGATATCAGGAAGGAACTTCTCAGGCTTCTAGGGAATGCAATTAATTGGACCAATGGAAATTAAAATACATATTTAATATAAGTTAATATCCAAATTAGTAGTATAAATGTAATATAAACTACAAACATATAAATATACTAAGAGAAATTAAATGTACATTAAAATGATGGCATTCTGATTTATACATTGGTGTCACTGAATTTGGCAATATGACTCAATGATCAAAAGAATGATCAGGACTGGAAGTCCTTAAAACTTCTAGTTTTCTGATTTTCTATGGTAATACTCTGAAAGATTGTTAGCAAATCCATGCAGCACTCTCATCTTGGTCCCCCTCCCACAAAATCATCATTGAAGAGAATGCTGGAAGTATTGGCAAGTAATTGTATAAAGATGCTAATTAGGATATGAGCTTCTCCACAAATGTCTATCAAGACAGAAATATCAGTAGCCTAGGACCTGTGAGAGGACACTGGTCACTAGCAGGTAGGGTTGAGGGTAATGAGCCTGGAGGGAATGAGCTCTTCTGTTAGATATGCTACTTACCTAACTACTTTCCTGGGCATCTTGACTGTAATTGTTGTCTTGTTTTGTTTAGATGTAACAGAGTACAGGGAACTTTATTGATGTTATATGACAAGATAGGGCTCCCTAGGCCCCTCTATTCTTCAAGGGGTCTGGTGTGGAAACTGTGTCAGGGGAGATTCTCAGTGAGTTAGAGGACTGAGTAGGCAGGGGACCCCAGCAGCTGAGGGCCTCTCTCTTCCTCTTGTGCTCTGCTGGAGCTAGTGGTCCCGGGGCTCTTATTCCTTGGAGGTCATGTGGATAATGAGGTCTGCCACCTCGTTTCTGTAGCCAAATTCATCGCCATACCAGGCAATGAGTTTGACGAAGTGGTCGTTGAGGGCAATGCCAGCCCCAGCATCAAAGGTGGAAGAGTAGTTATCACTGTTGAAATTGAAGGAGATGACCCAATGCTCCATGTAGCCCAGGATGCTCTTGAGGGGTCCCTGCAATACCTGTTTCACCACTTTCTTAATATCATCATATTTGGCAGCCTTCTCCAGATGGCAGGTCAGGTCCATGACCGAAACGTTGGCAGTGGGGACACACAAGGCCATGCCAGTGAGCTTCCCATTCAGCTTCCCATTCAAGGATGACCTTGCTCACAGCCTTGGCTTCACCAATCAAGGCAGGGATGATGTTCTGGAGAGCCCCATGGCCATCATGCCACATTTTCCCAGAGAGGCCATCCACAGTCTTCTGGATGGCAGTGACAGCATGGACTGTGGTGATGAGTCCCTCCACTAAGCCAAAGTTGTCATGGATGATGTTGGCCAAGGGGGCTAAGCAGCTGATGGTGCAGGAGGCATTGCTGACAATGCTGAGGTTGTTTTCATACTTCTCGTGATTCACACCCATCACAATCATGGGGGCATGAGCAGAAGGGGCAGAGATGATTACCCTTTTGGCACTCCTCCCCCCAGATGAGTCCTAGCCTTCTCCATGGTGGTAAAGACACCAGTGGACTTCACAATGTAGTCAGCACCTACCTTGCCCCATTTGATTTTGGTGGCATCTCACTCCTGGAAGATAGTTATGGAATGTCCATTGATGACAACCTTCCCATTCTTAGTCTGTACTGTGCCATGGAACTTGCCACGGGTGGAATCATACTGGAACATGTAGACCACCTAGTTGAGGTCAATGAAGGGGCCACTGATGGTGACAATATCCACTTTGCCAGAGTTAAAAGCAGCCCTGGTGACCAGATGCCCAATATGGCCAAAGCCATTTATTCTGTCCTTCACTTTCACCCTAGTGCCTGGGGATGTGCCTGAGGACATGACTGGCACTACAGGGAGAAGATGTGGCTGTCTATTGAATGGGAAGACAAGAGAGCCTAGACTGTAATTGTTAATGAAATCCACTCAGCATCCCAGCTCCTGGGGATGCTCTTTATAATGTAAAGATAACTAAAGAATCCCACATTGTGGAATGGAAATCAAACCCATGTACATATATGTGTACTAAAGGCAGTAAGTGTATCTGTGTGGGATTGGTGTTAAATCACAATCCCTTATGACTGTGATGTATGTATCCAATTCCATCTGTGTGGCCAGGGGGTCTTCATCAGAGCCATAAAATCTGCTCCTTTTCTAGTCACATCATCTTGGTTTCCAACTTGCCATAATTTTATATTATCATTTGATGCCACATACTATGTTTTTATTAATCTTGGCTCAACATTCAGAGTGGGTATTCCCATCCACTGTTCCCGCCTCACATTAGAATTGTCAGAATTATATAGTTTTGTTACGGTATTACTTTCTTCTGTACTTTTTTTTCTGTACTTTTTTGTTTACTATTATTTATTACTGTATAACTTTTATCACTCTGCTAGAATTTGTGCACTCGCTGTAAGCTCTTAAATCACCCATTTAGGAAGAGAACTAGAAGGTCAAGGAGGACAGAAGAGCCACTTGCCCAATTCCAATTTCAGCAGGACACCAGGAATATATCACCGAACAGGTCAACTGCCCAGGACTGTCATAAAAGCTTGGTTTTCATTAGATTCTCCTCCAACTTTTTCATAATCTAGGCTTCCTGCCCTGTGTTAATTATATTTCTGACCCAAAACCAACAAACTAAGAGGCTGCATGTTGTGATGGAAAGTATGTTGGACCAGACGCCAAAAACTATGAGGTTTAGGGCCAACTCTGGAGCTAACCAGCTGTGTGACCTTGAACAAGTCACTTTATCTCTCAGTATTATTGTTTCTTCACTTCTTTGATAAAAGGTTAATAAAATTATGTCTATGATTTCTTCCAGATCAAAATAATGTAATTCTTTGATCCCAATTCCCTTTCTTCTTACTAGTAATATATCATACATTTTACATAGTTTGCAATTCTTATGAAGCAGAATGAGTTTTTATTACCCTGCCTACTCAACATAAATTACTACTTATGAGCTATTTAACACAAAAAATGAACATTTACACATAATTTCAAAAAATTTTTTGTTAAATTTATTTGAGGAATGATTCAGCAATTGAGATACTGAATACACCACTGTGAAAGCAAACCTTGGCTTTAAAACCTACCAAATAAAAATATCTATAAGATTGGCTGGGGTCCATCATCCTTATGATAGTACAGGGGCATAAAATATACCATCCGTCTAAGAACTGGGTAGATAATCTAGAGCCAGAGGGCAGGGGGTGGTAAATTGGAGGGAAAATTAAAGATACATTTTCCCTAGCTGTTTGATTTTTCATGCAGTTGAGTTTTGAGGTTACAGTATGTAACCAGAATGTGAAACATCACTGGGAGGAAGGGAACTCATTTAATATTATGTTAGTTGTAGAATTATAACTAGGTGTAAAGCAAAGAAAGTAGTTATCTATTATTCATTCCTTCTGAATAGACATTTCCTGTCTGTGAATACAAAGCATGACTAGAATTCACTTGCTGAAACTCAGAGATGCTGCAAGAGAACATTTCATTTTCATTTGATCTGACCTTGTGTATGATAATGGAGCTTCTTTAAAACACTGACGCTTGTCTGTTCTCCTTATATTGTACCCCTGGGAATTATTCCTATTCCTGACCTCATAGGTGAGGAAATTAACCTCAGAGGGTTTTAGAGACTTGATCAAGGTCAGACCCAGGCTCTGTCTCTTTAGACAGGTCTGGCCACAAAAATCAGTCAAGGTAGTTATCTGTGTATATAGGTGACTTCCCAATTATCCATGTCTGAAGGATTTCTCTCACTGATACCTGAGCATATCCAACATAGCATGTCAGATTGGCCAGAAATTAATATGTATCATTTTTCATTCCAAGTGTCTCTAGCTGCTATGTGAACTTGTGAATGAATTAAAGATGGCTTCTCAGCACAATGAGAGGAGAAAATGTCCTGGCTAGAGGCACTGTACTAGACATAGATGTGCTGGATATTGATGTGCCAGATATAAATTAACCTCTTGCTCAGCTGCTAAATCAAGTGCCCTGTCTCTTGGCCCAGGCCTTGATTCAAACCAAAGCATAAAATTCCAAACTGCAGAGAACCTCTATAAACTGAGATAAAACTTTCTTGGCTTTCTGTTTTTGCTTTTTCAAATTAAATTATGAGCTAAATCAACTTCAAAATTCAGTCAGTTTTGACCTAGAATCGAATCTACTTATTTTCTAAAAATTATTAAATCAGCATATAATCTCATTGAATCAATATGTCATCCAGTTCGAGCTCTCAAAAAATTGGTAAGTGAAAAGATAGATGGATGGGTAGATGGCGAGATGGCAGTATGGGAGGAAAGATAAAATGGATGGATTCCCTTTCCAAGACTACAGTGACTGGCTTTAACCTCTAAGACTACATAATATACTTCCTCACCTAAATACCACCTTGCTAAAATCTTGCACTGATTAAAAAGTGAACTTAAATTTTCTCTGATGAGCTTTTTATCATGTTCATAAGAAAGAGAAGTCTGATATAAAGTAGTAAAACAAGAATAAACAAACCTATAATTTGGAGTAGCAGCGCCGGAGACAATAACAAGGTTTTCCAATCTCCCAGATTATAATTAACAGTGTAAAGAATTACAGAGAAGTTCAGGAAGGAGTGCTTAAACCTTTTTGTAAATTTAAAAACAAGTAATGATCTCCGTTGCTGTTCTCCAGGTTTATTCAAATTTGGACAATTAGGACAATTAAACATAAAACAGAGACAGTTCTAAAGAGGGAGCTGCAACAAAGCAGAATAATTGCTGGTACAAGCTACCAAATTTACATAAAAAAAGATTAAGAAGCTGATTTACATTTAAAAAACAAGATCAGGCAATATCTAAAATAGATAATACAACCCACTGAGAAAAGCTCTTTTCTTCAATAAAGGAGAAGCAAAGGTGATTATACATAACAAAACTAATCTTCTATATTGCTTTAATCACCTAAAACCACTTTAACTGTTTATTTGGGAACTGTTTTGTGGGGGAAAAAATATTGCATGTAAAAGTGTCTAATTTCCAGGTTGCAATAAAACATTGATGCTGCCAACATCATGCTCACACATTCTCAACTCATTACCTGCTCTCTTCTCTAGAGCCTGTCTTCGCTTGGTTGTCAAAATTTCCACCAATTACAAATCCACCCATTCTAGAACTTGAAAATTTGCCATGTAATTGATATAACAGATGCTTCTAGAACAGAAATTCTGCTTATTATTACAGTATCTCATGAACAAAATGGATTATAAAGTCTTTTCCATCCTGGATTGAGCACTTATGTGACACTTTTTTGAAAAAGAGAAAAAGCATAATTACTTGAATTTTAATATGTGCTATAGACAAGGAAAAAATTCTTTTTCTCTCTATCCATCTCAGGTTCTCTGGGTGAGACACTGTAAATTAGACTAACACAAGACACAGTAACAAGAGTAAAGCATAAAAATTTATTAACATAAGTTTTATGTGACACAAGATAGGAGACTTCATAAGAAAATAAAGACCCAAAGAAATGGTTAAACCTAAGTGTTTCTTATACTAGGTTTCAGGAAGAGTGGAAAGTCATGGAAAAACATGATAGTGAAAATGTCTTTTATAAAATTTTAAAAAGGCCAAAGGGTGGGGACTGTGGTAGGGAAAATATCTGTAACACCAGGTATTCCCATATAGCTGATAGTCATAAAGACACTTAGCTTTCTTCATTGCTCCCATAAATAACATCACCCTTTTGAAACCTAACCCTAGTTTTTAAGATATCTTCCAGGCCCTGTGTTCCAGTGGAATGGCTGACCCACCCAGACCAGCGGCCCATACCAAGGAACTGACTCAACTGGTCTGTGACCCCCACACACACTCAAAAACTGACTCACCAAAGAAGAAAATTTCTGTACCCCTATGGTTCTACCCAGAACCCAACAAATTAACAAACCCAATTGCCTAGCTCTTTGCCTGTCAAACTATCTTTAAAATCCCTTTCATCATCCCTAATCATCAGAGAAACGCAAATCAAAACCACTCTGAGATGTCCCCTATCTCCAGTGAGATTAGCCCATACCACAAAATCCTGAATTGGCAGGTGCTGGCATGGATGTGGAAAAAAGGGAACACTTTTTCACTGCTGATAGGATTGCAAATGAATACAATCTCTATGTAAAGAAGTATGGAGAATTCTCAAAAAACTAAGTCAACCTGGCTCAGTGCCTGTGGCTCAACGGGCTAAGGTGCCAGCCATGTACACCTGAGCTGGCGGGTTCAAATCCAGCCTGGGCCCACCAAACAACAATGACGGCTGCAACCAAAAAATGGCCCGGCATTGTGGCAGGCACCTGTAGTCCCAGCTGCTTGGGAAGCGGAGGCAGGAGACTCGCTTGAGCCTAGGAATTGGGGCTTGCTGTGAGCTGTGATGCCACTGCACTCTATCCAGGGTGGCAGCTTGAGGCTTTGTCTAAAAAAAAAAAAAAAAAAAAAACTAAGTCAACCTTCCATTTGATCCTGCAATCCCATTACTAGGTATCTACCAAGAAGAAAAACAATCATTTTACCACAAGGATATTTGCACCAGAATGTTTATTGCAGCTCAATTCACAATAGCTAAGATGCGAAACCAACCCAAGTTCCCATCAATCCATGAACAGATAAATAAACTATGGTTTATGTATACCATGGAGTACTATTCAACCATAAGAAAAGATAGAGACTTTACATCTTTTGTATTTACCTGGATGGAATTGAAACACATTCTTCTTAGTAAAGTATCTCAAGAATGGAAAAAAATATATATCCAAAGTACTCAATACTAATATGAAACCAATATATAAACAACTCCACACTCACATGAAAGAAAAAACACAAGTATAGTCTAGCACAGGAAGGGGAAAAGAGGCAGAGGGAAGGGGGAGGGGAGGGAGGGGAGGGGGGAGGAAAGAGGGCAACTGTCAGGATCTACCTAATGTGCACAATGTGAGGGGGTTCAGCACGCCCCCTAGGTGAAGGGCTCAACTACAACTTGAACTTTACTTTGGATTGAAAACAATGTATCCTAAACATTTGTACCCTCATATTAATCTTCAAAAGCTTTTATTGTCATTTTCATTAAATAAATAACTAGAATCATATTTAATTGTTTAAAACCTTTTGACAAACTTCCCAAAATCAAATTTTAAATTAAGTCTTACTGACCTCAATTTAACTTTGGGATTTTCCATTGAGCCCCTGGAAAATCACAAAAGTTATGTCTCTCACCTTGTAAGAGAGAGATAGTAAATGAATTAAGCTTATTTGACATATTAAATAATATGGGAAGCATTGTCAAATAACAAATGATGCCAAACATTTTTTAAGTTATATTTTATGGGTATGTTATTGATTATGAGTGTCAGAAAATTGTATGAGATTCCTAGAAATCTAATGTTATCAGTAATAATCCTGTTTATTATGTTAAAATGTTGCATGCCGCAGAAACAAGCAAATTTCCTTGCCAATTGCTGGTTATAATGAATTCTCATCAGATTTTTAAGCATGGCCCTGTTAAGACCGTGATTGTTTTGTTTCTTCTCTAAAAGCATTTGCAATCAGCTGCAGACCAGAATTGCTTTTCTTCAAGGAATTTCATGGAAAAGATTCTGACAAGTACTTTTTTTTTTTTTTTTTTTGGTCTTTTATTAAGTCAGGCCCAGGCAAAGCTCAAACTCACAGCCCCTGGTTTGCAAGGCCAGCACTCTAACTGCTAAGTTACAGCACTCAGCTACTGACAAGTACTTGTGAATACAGGTGTCTGAAAAGTTTGAGATCATACCCTTGGACTTAGTGAGAATTTCCAAAACTCTAATAAAGAAACAGACAGCTTTATAAACTGCTAACCAAGATCAAGCAGAATAAGAATTAATTACCTGGGACTGAATGAACTGATGAGGATAATGTTTTTATGACTTTTTATTTGAAATGCTGCTGGTTCTTATTTTAAATGTCTTCCTTTCCAGACTTAAGGCAACTTGTTGCTGCTCTTAAGCTATCTATAGCTTATGGCAATTTGGCAAACTATGCCTTAGTGAGTAGAACTGAAACAATTACTTTTTATCCCTAACTGATTCCTTCAGGATTCAGAAACTATTGTGAGTATTCTCACACTCATGGCAATATAATTATTTGTATAAGTTCAATAAGAATCTTTTTTTCTTACAACAGGACACAATTGAAAACACTGGTTATATTACCAAGGTTTTGACTGGGAAGTCATATTTTTAAATATGACCAGACAACTTGGCCAGGCATGGTGGCTCATGTCCATAATCTGAGAGGCCAAGGCAGAAGGATGGCTTGAGGTGAGGAGACCAGCCTCAGCAAGAGCAAAACCCCATCTCTATTAACAATAGAAAAATTAGCCTGGGATTATAGCAAGTACCTATTGTCCTAGCTACCCAGAAGACTGGGGCAGGAAAATTTCCTAAACCCCAGAGTTTGAGGTTGCTATGAACTACAGTGTCACCATGGCACTCTAGCCAGGATAACAGAGTGAGATCCTGTCTTATAAAAAAAAAAAAAAAAAGAATGACCTGACAACTTTAAGGAACTAAGATTGACTTTATGGAGCCTTTATTGCTCACCCTTAGAAAAAGTGGCCTGTTACTTAGAATAGATGGTTCACCCAGTTGCCTTAAAGATGGGTAAAGAAAGCCACTTCCGGGCAGCACCTGTGGCAGAGTGAGTAGGGCACTGGCCCCATACACCTAGGGTGGCAGGTTCGAACCCAGCCCTGGCCAAACTGCAACAAAAAAATAGCCAGGTGGTGGGCGCCTGTAGTCCCAGCTACTTGGGAGGCTGAGGCAAGAGAATCGCCTAAGCCCAGGAGCTGGAGGTTGCTGTGAGCTGTGTTGCCGAGGGCAACAGAGTGAGACTCTGTAAAAAAAAAAAAAAAGAATGCCATTTCCTGGCAGACTCAACAATCTCGGGATATTTTGAGGACCTCAAGCAGAGAGGAACCTACTTAAATCTATGGGTACTTCAGCTGAAGTTTGACGGTGAATCCTTTGCATGGCCTCTTAACCTCAGGATACTTTTAAAAGTCTTATGTGAGATTCCCCATAAAAAGTTCCAGCAAAGCAAATTTGAAGAGAGCCTGTGTGACCAATCACCAGTCTTGCTGAAGTTATGTAAACAATAAGGTTAAATTTAACAACATTAAGATTTATTTTGCAAACAAATTAGGGTTAATTTGATTATCCTTGGCAGAAGTGGGAGATATAGAGAGAAAAATTATTGTTCATAAAAAAACTATAGTGAACCCATCATTAGGTTCTAACTCACAATTTTTGAGGGTTTGTTATACACCTGGAATCTGAGCTGGATACTGACTTCTAATTTCCTCCAGTATCTGGCTCTGACTCTCTAAACTAATGTTTCCAATTTTTCTACCACCCTCTTGGCTTTGAGTCACTAAATATTAAAACGCCCTTTCCTGAAGTCCTGCAAGCTAAAGCTAAATGGCTTAATATAGACTTCAAAGAAATCCACATAATAGCATCTATACGTGTACAACTTTTGTATCAGTTGCTGTCTGGACTACTCAGAAAGCTCACTGGAACTCCTGATGAAAACTGCAAACCAGGAAAATCTTTCAGATTGTCACTCCTTGCCTCTGCTCCAACTGAAGATGTTTCAAGCCCAACATCTAGATATCTTCTCAATCAGCTGCCTTTTGGACTCAAAATCTGAGTGTATAGTTTGTTCTAAACATTAACCTTTGTTTTTCTTTTGTTTCCATAGAAAAGCCTCTTACCCAGTATCTGGATGCATACAACATTTAGATGCCTAACTTTGGTGGAAGCCCACCAGCAAACACTATTGCCTAAAGTGAGACATTAACTGTTTAACTTGACTGACCTATTCTCAGCAATGAGAGACTGGTTCAGTGGCTTATGAGACAATCCACCATCCAGTTTCTGAACCATCAAACTATTTGAGAGTGTTTCAGACAGGGTAATATTAGAACTCAGAAAATGATACCCCAAAGCATGGTGCTTTGGTCTACTGAGTACTTTGAACTAAAGGAGATTGGAAAACCTCAGCAACACAGTCTTTCTGACCTATTTCTGCCCTCCCTGTCTCTTACACCTTTGTATCCCCTGAAGAAAGTCATAGGAACCCAAAATTCTTCTTCTCCAAGGCAGGTCAGAGAAATTAGAATCCTTATCCCTCAAAGCAAGTCATAAAACCTGGAAAGGTTATTCTGTGCCTTCTGTGAAGGCTTTCATTCCAGAGAGGTCCAGCTCCATACCCAAGAGAAAGGAATGCTGCACAAAGAGGCCAAGAAGAATCTAAATAGACGGGCTTTGCTGAGTTTCCCCCCTACTACCGTCTATTATTATTAGGTCATAACCTTTTGTCCACTTATATCTTTATATGACTGTCCATTCTTCATAAAACATAAGCATAAAAAAAGACAGTTTTCCCTGGGTCTTTGGGTCTTCATTTCTGAAGACTTCTGTGTGATATAAAACTTTTGTTGAATAAATTTGTAACATTTTTCTCTTATTAACCTACCTTTTGTCATAGGCGTGTCAGCCATGACTCTCATTTTGGGTGAGGAAAGACATCGTATCTTTTAACCCCTACAAGCTTTAGAAATCAAAAGCACATCATCAGATCTCAAAGTTGGAGGATTAATTGTCATTAATATATATATGTTGCTCTTAAAATTTCTTGTTAAAATATCCTAGAAGTTAGGAAGAAAGCTATAATCCCAGTCATGAATTTGGGTTGATCAATAAAAACAGAAAAAAAGCTAGAAATTGGGAGAAATTCCCATTTCAGTCCATTTGTTAAAGCAGTAATGAAATGCTGATGATACCAAGAATTTTCAATACAACAACAAACCACAGAGGAAACAAAGAAAAGTAAAAATAACATTCAAACTTGGGACAAGCAAGAAGATAGATTTGATTTAAACTGTTTTAGAAATTCTCTCAAAATGTACAAATACTTTTCACTAGCAGCCATGTCTTAAAAATCTTCATGTGAAAAATGCCTATTGTATGTTATTTATATGGAATATTGCCAACTATATGTATTTGTGAATCAAATGCAAACTATTTGCTTATTATAAAAGTCCAGATATTATCTGGCCAATCTGGATAGCACTTCTCTTTTTGAACTAATGAACCTTATTTTCCGACTTGGTTTTTATTATAAATCAGAAATGTGCTGCCACAGAAAACAAAAGAAAGCTTATGACCCCACAAGTAATGGTAAGAAAGGGGTCAGTTTTATGGCTGTTCTGGAATTGTGGGTCCCCAATGTATTTAGCAACCTAGAAACTAAAACGATTATGTACTTTTACTGTAGAAAGGCACAATTAAGGCCTCCCCTTGTCACATCTGTAAATATGTAATTGCTCACATCCGGCTTATTTAAAGATAAAACTTATAAAAAGTATCTCAAAAGATACTTTTGAGAGAAGAGAACAAAATAAATTATAAATTTAAAGACAGACCATAAACCCTCTCCACATAGAATGAAACAATAGCATAACAAGAACTCAAATAATAACAGGATTTCAAAACTTTAATCTCCTAGTATTTGTGGTACACTGATGCATCTTCTTTCACGGGAATACTCCTAAAGCCTTCACAGAGATGAGAATATCTTGTAATTGAGTCCCAGAAAGAAAACAAGCTAAAACTACATTATACCTTCAGTTTTGCTACTAATATTCTCTAGGACTTGGGGTCAGTGGCTTATTCTCAGAGTATCTTCCGCTTACCCATCAGCAAAAGGACCTCAATACCTTTCCTACCATGCTCTAAAAGAAAATTACAAAGAAACTGAAAGTCACTCTGAATCCTTCGGATAAAGGTCCTATAAATATCTAATAATAACTTGTTATTATTACAGTAAAACATGCTTCAACTCCAGATACAACTATTTCAACAACACATGAAATGCAGCCAAGGAGAAAAAACCAATGCTTACTTTTGCTAAGTCACCATATAAACTGGAATCCAGTCAGCAGTCCCATGATAATATTCTTTAGTGTCTGCAATATGCTAAAATATATAGAAGACATGGCTTGTATTTTAACAAGTATACAAAGTAAAATGGAAGATAGGGCAAAAACACACACAATAATAAAACAAAACCATAAAAAAACATAAAATGAGAAATACTATTGTATAATGAAAAAACAATGTGAATGAATCTCACAGGTATAAGAGGTCAGACACAACAAAAGAATGTACACACTGTGTGACTCCATTTATATGAAATTCAAGAACAGGTACAACTTGGCTCGGCGCCTGTGGCTCAACGGGCTAAGGTGCCAGCCACGTACACCTGAGGTGGCGGGTTCGAATCCAGCCTGGGCCTGCCAAACAACAATGATGGCTGCAACCAAAAAATGGCCAGGCGTTGTGGCAGGCGCCTGT